>SNQJ01S0082058.1:0-17591 GCA_010110895.2 Picea sitchensis
GTGATTGATTTTGTTCACCTTTATAGAAATCACCTTAAAACCAATGAAATAGTATAATATATATCATGTTTTGGGTAGTTTCTAATCCTTTTATATATGAATTTGTATCTTTTAAATTTTTAACATGACACAACTTAGAAAGATTAGTTTTCATAACAATATTCTTTATTACTTTTTTTCTTGTCCTTTAATTCCTTGAAGTTTTGCATGAAGTCATAATATGAATTGCACATCGACATGTAACTTGTCTATCTATATGAGATGTTTATATTCAGATCATCTATATATATTTTACTCAATAAAGGAAAATATACATATAAACATAAAACAATTTTAATCTTTAAATCATGCCAAGTGCAATTTGTTTTCTAAAACAAATAATAACTTCTATTTTGTGAAAGAAGGGAAATTACATTCTTTGTTGGTACATTGTTTGACTCATATAAAATATCTATTTTCTAGATCTTTCAAAAACAAATATCAATAGAAAAATCTTAAAGTAAACATACACATAAACATAAAATAATTTAAATCTTTAAACTATGCGAAGTGCATTTTTTTTTCCAATAACAAATAGTAACTTATATTTTAAGAAAAAAAGAAAATTACATAAGAAAAGAAATTACATTCTTTATTGATGCATTATTTGAATCATATAAAAGATTAATTTGAAAATTTGAAAATTGAAATTAGAATTTTGAAAAACAAAGATCAATATAAAAAAAAAAAGTCTTAAAACAATTCAAAAAAATACATCATAATAAAAAAAAAATAGAGAATATATTATTCCATCAAAACATGTTAATCTTCTCAAAAAAAAAAAATAACATATCAAAGAAACAAAATCTATTAATAGCATCTCATATATTAATAAAAAAAATCATTTAAATTATGCCCAAAAATGTGGAAAGAGCCCCTTCTCCCTTTTCAACTTCCTAGGAAATTTGGTCTCTTTGGATAACTTATTGACATTTACATTTAATTCTAAAAAAAGTGAGCAAAACATGCAAAAACAAAGGAGGATGCTATCTTCTTAAGTTGATCTCCCAATGGCTTAAGTAAATTTTCATGTACATAATTAATTGTTGTCATTCATGCTTAAAAAATATGAATATGTAAAATATGTTTATTTCTAGCTAAAGTTAATATAAACTTTAAAATTATTAATCTTGCAAAGTTATTGGAGCGATTGTCCTATTAAAAAAACCTCAAAATTTAAACTTATCAATAGACAATTTGTCTAAAACCAAAAGAGGTATTTGTTTACACAGTACTTTAATCCTAAAGTGTAGCCACACTTTCAACCTCTCACTGAAATTGATAAATCAATGAAATTTATAAATCTTCTCATTCCTCACCAATGAATCAAACCTTTTTGGACTAACAATCTCAAATCCAAATTTTATCAACAAACTAGTTATATTGTATAAAATATTATTAAAACTTTGTATGACTTTAAGGTTTACCTAACATGTTATTGTATGACTATCTAGGGATTTCTATGGCGTTGTGGTCATGACTTTCTACGAACCACATTGAAATCATTTTATTAATATGAGATAAAATATTGCAAATTATATATATATATATATATATATCATGACAAAATCATAAAACATGGAAATAGTTGATGTTTTTTTATTTGTTTTATGGTTTTGTTTGTTTTAAGTTTGGTTTTCATTTTTAGTTAAAATTTATGAATAGACAATTTTGCTTTAATCATCATATTAGTTAACATGTATATTATTTTGTGATTGTGCTTATATGTATATGGTATAATCCCTTTGAATCATAGTGATGTGAATATTTCTGGAAAATTTCTTATTTAGAATGCTATAATCCCTTTGAAAACTACAATAACCTTCATAGGCATACAATCATTCTCTCCTCACACAATCGCTGCTCTCTAGCTTGCATTGTAATCTACCTCTATGTTTTACTTGCGCTGCCTGACACTATCAAACGGTACAATCACTTCTCTTTTTCAGTAGTAACAATAGCGAAGGCCCTACTCCCCATGTGATATATACACTTGAGGTTGGCAATCTCAAACTACGCAAAGAAACAGAGAGAGGGAATTTTAAGAGGACCTTCGAGTGATTATCAGAAGCATGTATGTATCAGACAAGTATTCTGCCAAGGTAAGGTAGTTATTGTTGCCAAAATCATTGCGAGGATTTAAACAATATTCATGGATAAAAATCAGACAAACTTCGATTGTATTTAGTATTTGATGATTATGATGTTGCCCATGTCTCAGATTCTTAGCTTTTTCAATGAAAGGGTTCATAAATGATGGTCGACTTTAGCTCGCGTTATGGTGACTCGGACACTGGACGTATAAAATGAGCCTTGGGCAGGCTTTCCAAAAAGAGTTGTCTGAGCATTTTCAGAACACACAACCTCTACACAATCAAGGCCGTTCTCCCCGCTACGAGTGACATACCAATTACTGAAGAAGAATTTCCGGATGAACAAGATCTCGTCAAAGGTTGGCACTGAACTTGAATATGCACAAACGCAGGCAGAAAAGTTATTGGAAGAAGAATGGAGAAGGTTTGAGTTTATTACGGAGTTGAGAAGAATGTTATTAAGTTGAAGTTTGACAATCCATAAAGGGGTAACTTTCAAGGTTGTCAAGAAAGATAGGTAGAGTCTTATTTCATTCGCCCGAAGCATAGACCAGGAAATTTTCAAATTTCATCAGACTAAAGTTCAGTGCTTGAAATCCACATCGGAGTTTAACCTGCCTTTCAATCTTGACCACTGCTCATAGGAGCTAGGGACCTGAAAAATAAATGACACTCTATCTATATTGGGATTCATGAAACCTCGGGGGTTACTGTTGAATTTTTATATGTGAGATTGATATATCATCCACAGGGAACAGTGAAATTGCTCCGACTGCCTCTTCCATGCCCTCACAATCTACACCCTCTTCAGAAATCATTGAGGCTTCTGAACTACTGGAGGGTGAGGGGGAGAAGGCACCATCTCTTCTTGTCTCTCACTATCAAACTCCATGTGAGATCCTCTAGATATCGTGAAGGATAATTCCTCCTCAAAGGTAACATCTCTGCTCACCTCAATGTGTCTCTGACCTTTGGTATGTCTTCGAAGACTCAGTGTACCCCACAAATGTACCCTTTTGTGCCTGAAGGGTCTAGCTTGGTCATTTTCTCATTGGGTACATGAATGTATAATGGACACCCAAATATCTTGAAGTATCCAACCTTAGGCTTCACTCATGAACTGTGTCCATACTATACATCTTGTGGTTCTTGTTAAAATTTTAATTAAAAAGTACATGGACAAGTGTTTCTCATCCCTAGGCACCTAAGGGGTGAGAAAGTGCCTAATGTGGACCCTAGTCATTTAATTTGTGAGATGCAAATTAAAAGGTGACTTTATGATTTAAGTGAGGGGGTGAGTGAAGAGACACTCAATCTCATCCACTCATCTAATCTAATCTCAACCATTGGATTAAGAAACTTCTCACCTACCAAGCATGAGGTCGATTAGGGTTGGAGGGTGCACCCTTTGTTGGGTTGTTGGTTCATTGTTGAGAGAGCATTTTCGAGCTTGAGAAGAGGCCATTTTTGAAGAGATGGGGAACGCATCCCAAGGATGCTATCTAGCACAAAAATCGAGGTAGCAAGTACAACATTAAATGCAAGTCGTACTGTACGGATTAAGCAGGTCGTACAGCAAGTAGAGCATGCACAAAAATTGAGTGAGGGTACAATCCGAGCAAATAGGTCGTACTGTACAGATTTTTGAATTCTGTACAACAGGAAAAAAAAAAAAAGGCACAGAAATCGAGAAAAAAAAGTATAGTCTGTACTGTACGGATTCCGTACAGTTCGTACAGTGAGTACGATTGTTATTCAAGAACAAAAATCGAGGTGAAGGTTTTGTGCTATTTTCTAGAAGTTTCGACATGTTTCCCAAGGCGGTCGTACAACGTTTATTGCACTGTTTTGGGCTGACACTATTGGCACGAATTTCTAGGTGATCGTAGAGCATTTTGGAGGCATAGAAATCAAGGAGCAGACCTACAATTAATTGTGGAAAATTCTAGAAAGAGTTTTATGGAGTTTCGCTCATTTTCCTGTGCGAAGACATGGCACGGTTATCGAGATAAGTTTGTCATTTAAATTTCTGAAGATGAACATGTTGTAATAGAATTTCTCTGAACCTCCTAAATAATAAAAACTCTGTCTCTCATTGGTTTTCCCCTTGTGGGATTTTACAAGGTCGTTGTTAGACCGAAAATCACTATGTCAATATTTTTCTGAGTTTATGTGTTGCTGATATTTTATTTCTGCATTATAAACGATGTTCAGAATCCTCATGTTTCAGTTCTGAAAATTATTTTTTCTGCTGAGTTTTATTTGTTGTTATAAAACTGGGTTTGGGCATTAAACATTCGCTGAAAAATCAGTGAGACTGAAACTGGGTTGGGATCTAAAATTTTACATAGTATCAGAGTTGAGTTGAAAGAAGCAGAGATATTTCAGCGAATCAGAAAGTTGGGACAACAGTCACTTCACAGGGCAGATTTTTGAATTTTTCATTTTCAGCGGAAAGGGGTCAATGGCTACAGGTTTGAGAGTTGAGAACAGACTTGATGGGGTAGCAAATTTTGGTGCTTGGAAGGAGAGGATGATCTTGTTGTTGCAAGAAAATGAGTTGTGGGACATTGTGGAAAATACTGCAACTCATCCTGTGGTGGTACCTATTGATGCTACTCTTCTTGTAGCTTACACTAAGAAGAGTATCAAGGCTAAGAGGATTATTCTTGATTCCATCAAGGACCATTTGATTCCTCACTTTACGGGGAAGGAAAATGCCTATGAGATGTGTGAGTCTTTGACTAAATTGTACCAGAGTACTAATGAGAACCAGAACATGGTTTTTATGGAAAAACTAAAGAGCATAAAAATGAACAAGGCTGAAAATGTGGTCACATACCTTACTAGATTGACATAGGTGAGAGATGAGCTTGGAGCTGTGGGGGAGGCCATAGTTGACAGTGATCTTGTGAGAACAACATTGAATGGAGTTTCCAAACAATGGGTTGTTTTTGTCGAGGGAATTGTTGCTAGGGGGAATCTTTCCAACTAGGAGCGTCTTGGGAATGACTTTGTTCAGGAGGAGACCCGAAGAGGTTATGTACATGGCAGTTCATCTACAGGTCATGAGGAGGAGAATGTGGCTCTTGCTACCAGCAGCAAGAAGAAGTTCAAAAAGCGTCCAAAGGGAGGAAACAAGCCCAAGGGTGAAGGGAAGAAAGACATGAGAAAAGTCAAGTGCTTTGCATGCCACAAGTTTGGACACTATGTAGGTCAGTGTCCTAAAAAGAAGAAGAAACAAACAACAGCTTCAGCAGCAGTGGAAGAGTTTTCCACCAAGTTTGACAAGGATTTTTCCTTGGTTATGTGTCTATCCACGAGGACCATTCATTCAGATACTTGGTATATTGACAGTGGTGCCTCTTTCCATATGACAAGGGTTCGTGAGCACTTGACAAACCTTACATAGATTGGAGATGTTGAGGTAGTGCTTGGAGTTGACCGGGTGGTCAAGGCAGTTGGTTGTGGGAATGTATCATTTCAGAGGGATTCTTTGCCTCTCATGTCTTTGACAGAGGTTCTATATGTTCTAGGCTTGAAGAAGAACTTAGTGTCAGTTTCTTATATTAAGGAGAGGGGATTTGAGGTCTTATTCCATGATGGGCAGGTGCTCCTTTACCCAAAGGGGTCTAGTATCACTTCGGCCAAAGTGATTGGGACTAGACATGAGAAGTTGTACAAGCTTATGTTCCATCCAACGAGAGAATTGATTCATACTACCAATAGCAGTGACCTATGTGAGCTATGGCACATTTTCATGATGGGGCTTTGAAGGTACTGAGGGATATGGTGACAAGAGTTCCAGATTTCAGTTCATAGCACCATGAGTTGTGCAAGGGGTGTGCTTTGAGAAAGAACACCAAGACTGCTTTTTCAAGCAGTGACAGTAGAGCAGTAGGGATTCTTGATCTTATATATTCAGATGTATGTGGCCCGATGTCTTCGGCATCGTTGACTAGTTTTCTATACTATGTTGTATTCATTGATGACTTCTCACGGAAGTCTTGGATTTTATTCATGAAGACCAAAGGACAGGTCTTCAATCAGTTCCAAGATTTCAAAGCTCTTGTGGAGAACCAGACAGGGAAGAAAATCAAAGTTATGAGGATGGACAATGGGGGTGATTATACCTCCAAGGAGTTCATGAACTTCTGTGCAGGAGAGGGCATCAGGAGAGAATTGACTATTCCTTACAACCCCCGGCAAAATGAGGTTGCAAAGAGGAAGAATAGGGCCATTGTTGGGGCTGCGAGAGCCATGCTACATGATCAAGGGTTGCCACTATTTCTATGGGTTGAGGCATGCTACACTGCAGTTTATCTACAGAACAGGAGTCCTCACAAGGCTGTGGGGAGAATGGCTCCTGAGGAGGATTTTTCTAGGAAGAACCCTGAGGTGGGGCACCTTCATATTTTTGGGTGCATCAGTTATTCACATGTCCCTTTTGAGAATAGGACAAACGTGGAGCCCATGGCAGAGAGAGGGATCTTTGTTGGGTACAGTGAGACTTCAAAGGCTTTTTGTATATGCATTCCTTCCTTGAGGAAGATTGTCTTGAGGAGGGATGTCATATTTGAGGAGGACGGAGCCTTTAGGAAGTCCAGGGGGACAGAGAGGAGTGAACATTATTCACCTCATATTCAGGTGAGTCCGTAGCAGACTACAGTGACACAGAGTTTAGGGCCACCAGTTTCGGGGATGAGAGGTTCACAGGTGACAGGGCCACAGGATTCAGGTTTGCAGGCTACTAGTCCACAGATTTCAGGATCGAGTACTACAGAGTCTACTTCAGAATCATTGTCTTCAGGAGATGGGGTTGAGCAAGGAGAGTCCCCTCCACGGGACACTACTTCAGAGAGGAGGAAGCCCAAGTGGCTTCAGGATACTTTGAGGGAGGCACAAGGTTCTGTGGGGAATCCCAAACAGGAAGTGAGGGAGAGTAAACCTCCTGAGAGGTTTTGCAGCTACATCGCAATGGTGAGCAATATTCGGGAGTCTGAGCCTTCCACTTTTGAGGAGGCTTCTGGTAGACAGGTTTGGAGAGATGCCATGATGGAAGAGTACAATTCCATCATGAAAAACGATGTTTGGGAAGTTGTTCCTAGACCTGAGGGGAATTCAGTGGTGACTTCTAGGTGGCTCTATAAACTAAAGCATGTTGCATATGGAAGCATTGAGAAGTACAAAGCTCGCTTTGTGGCTCGAGTGTTTTAATAGGTTAAGGGAGTCGACTATGATGAGACCTTTGCGTCAGTTGCTAGATATACTTCGATCAGGTCGGTGATCTCCATTGTAGCAGAGATGGGTTGGAAGATCCACCAGATGGATGTGAAGACCTCATTTCTGAATGGTCTTATACAGGAGGAGGTATATATTGACCAACCATTGGGATTTGAGGTGCATGGGAGAGATTCTCATGTGTGTAGACTGAAGAAGGCATTGTATGGGCTGAAACAAGATCCTAGAGCTTGGTATTCGAGGATAGATGCCTATTTTCATAAGTTGGGTTTTGAGAAGAGTGAGGTGGATCCCAACCTATACTACATTGTGGTTGGAGAGGATCCTCTCATTCTTCTGCTATATGTGGATGATATTTTCATTACAGGATCAAAGAGACTCATCAGCAGCTACAAGGAGAGCCTTACTTCAGAGTTCGAGATGAATCATATCAGACTTATGCATTACTTTTTGGGATTGGAGGTTTGGCAGGAGCCTGGACACATCTTCCTGGGATAGGGGAAATATGTGTGTGACATTCTGAGCAGATTTCAGATGGAGAATTGTAGACCCATGACCACTCCCATGATTACCAACTAGAAGAAGCTTCATGCTTCTGAGTCACAGTTGGTGGATTCCACTTTGTATCGTCGGTTGATCAGGTCATTGATGTATTTGGTCAATACCAGGCCAGATATTTGTTTTTCTGTCAACACTCTCAGTCAGTTCATGGTGGAGCCTAGGACAGTGCACTGGGTAGCAGCAAAACATGTGCTCAAGTATCTTTGTGGTACGGTAGATTATAGTATGGACTATCAGAGAGGAGATGGAGTTCATTTGGTTTGCTATACAGATTCAGATTGGGTAGGATGTGTCAGTGATAGGAAGAGCACTTCAAGGTGTTGTTTCAGATTGGGCTTAGCATTTGTGTCATGGTTCAATCAGAAGAAAAAATCAGTGGCTTTGAGTTCTGCAGAGGCTGAGTATATGGCAGCTAGTCAAGCCAGTTGTGAGGCCCTTTGGCTTCATAAGTTGCTAGTGGGATTGTTCGGTGTACAGTTGAGGCCTACTGTGATTTACTGTGATAATCAGAGTTGCATCAAACTCTCAGAGAATCCAGTTTTTCATGACAGGTCTAAGCATATCAAGATTCGTTATCACTTCATCTGTGACTATGTTCAGAGAGGAGTTGTGGAGCTACAGTACATATCTACAAAGGAGCAGGTTGCAGACATACTCACCAAGGCATTGGGCAAAGGAAAGTTTGTATTTTTCAGGGACAAGCTTGGAGTGGTGAGTAACACTTTCCTCGGTAAGAGGGAGTGTTAAAATTTTAATTAAAAAGTACCTAAGCATGTGTTTCTCATCCCCAGACGCCTAAGGGATGAGAAAGTGTCTAATGTGGACCCTAGTCATTTAATTTGTGAGATGCAAATTAAAAGTTGACTTTATGATTTAAGTGAGGGGGTGAGTGAAGAGACACTCAATCTCATCCACTCATCAAATCTAATCTCAACCATTGGATTAAGAAACTCCTCACCTACCAAGCATGAGGTCGATTAGGGTTGGAGGGCGCACCCTTTGTTGGGTTGTTGGTTCATTGTTGAGAGAGCAAGAGAGAGAGCATTTTTGAGATTGAGAAGAGGCCATTTTTGCAAATCTAGAGAACGCATCCCAAGGATGTTATCTAGCACAGAAATCGAGGAAGTAAGTACAACATTGAATGCAGGTCGTACTGTACTAATTGAGTAGGTCGTATAGCAAGTAGAGTAGGCACAGAAATCGAGGGAGGGTACAGTCTGAGCAGAGAGGTCGTATTGTACGGATTTTTGAATTCCATACAGCAGGAAAACATGCACACAAATCGAGGTAGAAAAGTACAATCCATATTGTACACATTCTATACAGTCTGTATGGTCCGTACGACTATTATTTAGGCACAGAAATCGAGGTGAAGGTTCTGTGTTATTTTCTGGAAGTTTCGGCATGTTTCCCAAGGCGAACGTACAGCATTTATTGCACTGTTTTGGGATGATATTGTTGGCACAAATTTCTAGGTGACCGTACAACATTTTGGAGGCACAGAAATCAAGGAGCAGACCTACAATTAATTGCAGAAAATTCTGGAAAGAGTTTTATGGAGTTTCGCTCATTTTCTTGTGTGAAGACTTGGCACGGTTATCGAGATAAGTTTGTCATTTAAATTTCTGAAGACTTGGCACGGTTATCGAGATAAGTTTGTCATCTAAATTTTTGAAGCTCCTAAATAATAAAAAATCCCTCTCTCACTGGTTTTCCCCTTGTGGGTTTTTCCAAGGTCGTTGTTAGACCGAAAATCACTGTCTCAATATTTTTCTGAGTTTATGTGTTGCTGATATTTTATTTCTGTGTTATAAACAATGTTCTGAATCCTCATGTTTCAGTTCTGAAAAATATTTTTTCTGTTGAGTTTTATTTGTTGTTATAAAATTGGGCTTGGGCATTAAACATTGGCTAAAAAATCAGCGAGACTGAAACTGGGTTGGGGTCTGAAATTTTATAGTTTCCTCATGGAACACATGTCTAAGACATATTGAGGTTCCCTCATGGAACCAATGTCTTCTCTAGGACACATCGAGGTTCCCTCATGGATCCAATGTCCCCCAAGACATATCGAGGTTTCCTCATGAAACCAATGTCTTGGTTACTTAATCTAACCATCTGAGGAACGTCAGGATGAAATCCACATTCCCTCCTACTAGTCCATACAAGACCCTCTGGGGAGAATGTCTCGTGATGTTGCCTCAAACATCTCTAAGACACATCGAGGTTCCCTCATGGAAAAAATTTCCCCAAAGACATATTGAAGTTTCCTCACAAAACTAATGTCTTAGTTCCTTCATCTAACCATCTGAGGCACGTCGGGATGAAGTCTAAATTCCCCCCTACTAGTCCACACAGGACCCTCCGAGGAGAATGTCTCATGATGTTGCCTCAAACATCTCTACAAGTTCTCTTAGAAGCTCTTCCTCTGCAGAATTGAAGCAGACTCCCAATATAATCCCAAGTGCATAATTTGTTGCAGTATCAGACATCGCCAACAAGCTTCTAACAATACTGGGTACGACTAGGATATGGCCAAGCATTTAAGACCGGCCTTCTAAAAAGGTGGAAAGTGCCTCCAAAGTTCCCAACGACTGCTCTACCATGCATGTGTCTGCACTATGAAGAAGCTCAATCAATCGAGGAGCGACACCTTCTTTGGCCATCGTGGCTCTACTTTTAAGCACGGTACATAAAGGAAATAATTCTTTCAGGGTGGACTTAATGGTTGGAGAATGTAGAACCTCTTGAAACAGTTTTACCTCCATTAATATATGTTCTTTTGCAAAATTTTATAGTATTTTAACCGATTGTTACTACCATCCTTCATAAAAAAAACTGGAAACTATGTTTCTTCATAAAATATTGAGATTCATGAATTTATATTTAAATCAGAGTTCAGGTATTTAAAAGCGGAACTATAATCAATAAACATGTGAAATTGAATGGTTTGATGCTTTTTATTTGCTTGAATGGATCCATGGAACAAGAAACCAATGTTTGAATTCATTATCATCTATGCAGAATTCTCCACATAAGGTGAGACAACAATATGTTCTTGGACATCAAGACTAATTTATTAGCTCCATGAAAATACCCCAGTCAGAAGCAAATTGAAAGTTTGATTCTACTTCTTCTAATCTATGACACTGATGTTGAATTTAGGCATTTAAATGCCTTTTCCCACTGCCCTGAAAATGGAACGTTGTCGATACTCTGCAAAGTCATGTCTAAAGAAGTCATTAAAAAAATCCAAAACATTTCTTTTGCAACTAATTAATCTAGGATAAAATGACACTCCTGAAATCAACTCTTATTCCTTGAACCCAATTCATGGTAACTCAATGAAAAACCAATGATTTGAAATAATGAAGTAGATAACTTATTTTAAGGATTGAATGGAGAAAAATCCACCAATGAGTTGTTTCCACCAAATCCAAAATAATTTGAGATCCCTTTCAACCACAATGTAAACAAACTGTCACAATCTTTAAAAGCATTTTCACGGAATCATCTTTTGCAAGCGAACTACACCCTCAATGTTCGATCACTTAAAACTTGAACATCTTATTCTCGAATCATTAACGTGGACATCCTATACCAAAATAGTACAGATGAGCATTAATCTTGATTCTTATGGTAGTCAACTGGCCGAGGATTCAGAGCTTCGAAAATAATTCCTAGAAAAAATTGGAATGGGAAAACAGAAACCAAACTTGGGTAGTGACCAACATGTGAAGCTTTAAGATAACAAGCCAGAGTGTGATAAATACAAAGAGAAACCTGTTTAAGACAATTGACCACTTAATTAAGAGACTTTAGGAATTTAGGAATATGTTATCAAATGAAATATCTGCTCAAAGGAAGCACAGGTGCGGAATACAGTTTCTAAATTAATCTATGAGAGAAGAATATGAAAAAACCAAAGAAACATAGTAGTTGCAAACATGAAATAAACATCAAACCATTAACAACATGATATCTGGGGGAAAACTCTTTCGAGAGAAAAACCCCACACTTTAAAACACTCTCAATGTATTATTCAACAATAAATTGTCACAATATATAGTCTTTGTGCTCTCAACAAGAGTGTTCAAGAGTAGCATAATCTTGGAGAAAATTTGGCAGCATAACAATAAGCTAAAAATTTATCTCTTATCCTTAAGTCCTAGTACTAAATAAATTGGCATAAATAAAACCATCAACCATTTATGGTTTTCCATTTCTACTTGCTCAAAACCGGTAGGTTACTCTACTCCATTACAACAATGCAGTATTCTACGTTCCCCTGCATCACTGTGATATTCTCTTTTGTACTACAACATTACAATATTCTCTTCTACAACTTTGAATTATTCTTTCTAGAGTTTTGCAAGGTGTATGACACACCTGCCCCAACATTCTCGTACTTGTCATATACCTTGCAAGGGTACAAGGGACAATGCATCAAACTACGAGCTAATTTCTAGGGCCCATAAGGCCCATAGACTCACAACACCACTTGAATTTACCTATGCTCACTAGTTTTGTCAATGCATTTGCAACATTTTGCAAGGTGTCATCTTTCTCTAGTATCACCATTTCATCCTCTACCAGGTCCCTAATGAAATGGTATTAGATATATATATGTTTTTTCTTTGCATGAAAAGTTGGGTTCTTAGCTAGGCAAATGGCACTATTACTATCACATTGAATCGTGATAGATTTTTGACCCAATCCTACTTTTGAACACAGTTTCATAATCTAGATGGCCTCCTTACATGAATGAGTAGCTTCCATATAATCTTCCTCTATAGTGGACAAAGCGACCACAACTTGTCGTTTTCTCATCCAACTCACCACTCCACCAAGCAACTAGAAAACATAACCACTTGTAGATATCCTTCTATTTACATTCCCTGCCTAATCAGAATCCACATAACCCTTCATATCCACTGAGTGTGGGTCCCCTGAAACATCACTATCATAGAAAATGGAATATGCAGAGGTACCTCACAAATAGCTAAAGACCCTCTTCATTGCAACCTAGTGTTCATGTCCAAGATTAGCCATGAATCGACTCAAGACTCCCACTACTTTGGAAATGTCTAGTCTAGTACAGACCATAGCGTACATCAAACTATCAACTTCAATAGAATAATGAACATATTCCATATCCTCCATATTTCCAAGGGTAGTAGGACATTGCTCAATTGAAAGCTTAGTTCCCACAGAAATTGGTATACTCAATAGTTTGCAATTTTCCATCTGAAAAAATTGTAGCACAAAGTTTACATACTTACTATGGCTCAACGAAAGCCTTTTATTTGCTCTATCTCTCTTGATCTCCATTCCTAAGATATATTGTGTAGCCCTGAAGTCCTTCATATCAAATTGTGTTGTTGAGACTTCAAATCACAAATCGCATCCTTAATATTACCAAAGAATAACATATCATATACATATAGAGTGATAACAAGGAAATGATCACCATCTTGTTTATAATATACACAGTGATTTGATTTGGATCTCATAAATTCTAATCTCAACAAAAAGGAAGAAAAACTTTGGTACCACATTCTGGGAGACAATTTGAGACCATATAAATGTTTTTTTAACTTGCAAACCAATGACTCTCTTTGTCTTTTTCGATGTAGTGCTCTTGTTGTGTCATATAGATCTCCTCTTTCAAGTCACTGTATAGGAATGTAATTTTCATATCCAACCATTTTGTCTTTAAATCAAAGGCTACTGCTATAGATAATAAGAACCAAATATATGTTATCTTAGCAAATGGGGAAAATATCTCACCAAAGTCTATCCCCTCAACTTGGGAATATCATTTTGCAACCAACCTCGCCTTTTGTTTTTCAATATTGCCCTCTAAGCCAATCTTCTTTTTGAACACCCATTTACATCCAATGGGTTTCCATCCACTAGGAAATGGGACCAAGTCCCATTTATTATTCTTTCTAAGTGCAACCATTTCCTCATCCATGGCTAGTCTCCAAGGCTCCTTATTTTCCTTCTTCATTACCTCTTTCATAGTTCTAGGTTGATTAATGTTTAGTAGATAAAAGACATATATGTATGAAATAATAAGGACTATATTTATATTTGTCTAGTTTCCTTCTTTGCCGAGCAGACCTCCTTATAGTTTGAGGTGGAGTTTCTTCCTCCTCTTCTACACTCTTTGAACCCTCCTTCTCATTAGGTCCTTCATGAACTTCATGTTCACTTTGGTTCAAATTTTTTGGTATTCGGTGGTAGATGGACTACTAACTTCTTCTCTTCCTCTTCTAGCAGCACCACTATGGGAGAAGGCTTAACTTCTTTGAAAATAAATTTCTACTACACAAAACTTTTCCAGCGATATGATCCTAAAACTTGTACCCTTTTCACACCAACACCATAGCCAATGAATATACACTTCATTTCCTTGTTATCCAACTTAGACCACTTCTCCTTAGGCACATGAGCATATGCCTCAAAACAAAAACACAAAGATGTTGAAGTGAGGGATTCTTGCTCGTCCAAACCTCCATAGGGGTCTTATTCACAAGAGCTGATGTGGGAGACCTATTAATCAAGTAAGATGCAACAACAAATGTTTTAGTCCAAAAATTCTTCTCTAGGCCGACTCCACTATGCATACTCCTAGCTCTCTCCATCAACGTTATATTCATCCATTCTAAAACTCATTATCTTGAGGGGTATATGGAGTTGTCTTATGTATTTCAATGCCATTCTCCTTAAAAAAATTATCAAGCTATGTAGAACAGAACTCAGCGCCATTATCAGTCCTCAACACCTTAATTGTAACATACCCACTACCTAAAATCAAACTTTTACGTTGATTTCTCAACAATGAGAATCCTCGAAGCTCGCAGCAGCGAAATGCCAAACCCGATCCACAGGTCCTTCTCACCCACATGGCTTTTCTGCACTAAGCCATGATCTTTCCTTGATCTTGATTTTGGGTTTCGGGGTTTCGTGATCCCCAACATCAAGAGTTCCTGTCCTCTTGAATCCCCGATCTCCGGTGAGAAATTTCACTGATACGCGCCCTTTATGCGTTAGCCCTCCTGGCTATGCTTTGGTCCATGTGACCGCTAATTCATAAGACCGCAGCCTTATCCTTCTTTCGGGGTTTTGGGCTTCAAAATATTGATGAGCTCCAACTTCCATTATCCCTCCAGGCTAGACTCCTAACCCACATGACCACTATCTCACAAGACTGCAGACTTGTCTCCCATCGGGGTTTTGAACATCGCAATGTCGAAATACATAAACATTTTGTCCTCGGAATCCCTAATATCCCGATATGACGTCAGCTTCCGCTAGTCCCCTGGGCTAGACCTTTTGGGTCAATACGACCTCCCTCTATATGACCGCAGTCATACCACCTATCGGGGCTTCGGTATTTCAAATGTTGAAAAACATTTGCTCATGGGATTGTCGATCCCTCGAATCCCGATTCTCCGATAGGCTGATAGCTGGCCCCACAATGGCTCCTTCCTCCTTGTCGGGGTTTCGGACTTCACGATTCTGAAATGCCCAAACCTCTTGTCACCAGGATTCCCGATATCCCGATGACCAAAATGTTTATAGACGACTTCCTGTCGGGACTTTCCCTGATGGCTCTGATTGTTGTCGTGCATTCTCCTCTGATGGACGGTCCTCGTTAACTCTTGGGATTTCGCGACTTCTGATGTCCTAGACACCTCGTCCCTAGGACTCACGAAATTTCTGACTCCAACTCCCTTCAGCGCTTTGACACGCATCCCAAGTGAATTGACGGTTTAGATCGCTCCTTGCATTTTCGAGACTTCTGATGTCCCAACTTTCACGACCTCAGGAACTCTGATTTCCTGAATGTCGATATCTCGATGTCTAGTGCCCGGATCTCCGGAATGGACGATCACGTGACACGTGTCCTCTCTTAGATGGATGGCCCAAATTTGTGTCGAGGTTTTCAAGGTGAACTTACCCGATCTCCTGTCCACGGGAATGTCGATATCTCGACTCCTGACGCCTCAATCTCCGCCACGTGTCTCCACTAACGGACGGTCCAAATCGTTTCCAGGTAATTTCCCATGGAAATTCCCGATCTCATGTCATCGAGACTCCCGATTTCCCGATACGTGAAACCCCGATGAGCCAACCCTCCTTTCGGGATTTTTCCTTCTGTTCACGAGCTTAACCTTCGTGCAACTTCTGTCAGATTCGATGGTTGACGAGTATCTGCTCAAGATCTGATGGCTCATATCTGTCCCACCTTGCGCATTCTTCCACTACTTCATGGATGTGGAAAGATCAACGGTCCAAATGTTCTCATGGACTTTGGGGGGGGGTCTACAATCCCGATTTCATCGCTATTCACGAAGATAGAGAGAAAAAGGGGCAAGACATGTAATGCCCTTGTTACTTTCATCAATCTGACGGTCGTGAATGACCATGGGTCTTCCGACAGGATCTCATCCGTTGATTCGTTACTTATCCCTACGCTGCTACTTCGGAATTTTAAGAGGGCCATTCCTCCACGTACAGGGTTATTAAGACTTGCACATTCAAGTCCTCTTTCCAGGTTCTTGGTAAACCTTTCCAAGGATGGAATATTTGCGTAGAGATCTATTCTGGGGCTTTCCTGGAGACAAACAAAGGGAAACAAACTCCCGAGGATGGGGTGGAAGTCTGACTTGGTTCAACTCATGCATAATTAAATTCATTTATCAACATAAGCCATGCATATATCTAGCATTTCTTATCAAAACACTGCACAGACATTCTTATACTGAAATTGTTCACAATTTCACAGTTTATGAGCATATATGTCAAGATATGAATTTCAAGATGCAATATGAAAAACACTTATCAGAAATAACATCAGAAGTGGGTGCGACTGCTGAGAGGGGTGCTCGTTTCCACCCAACCGTAGGCGTAGCGACTCCCAGCAGATTTACCACTAGCCACCCCCGAGCTCAGACCACGATGCTGTGAGACTATGTCTCTCTGTCTATCAGTGACTAGGAGCGAAGGTTGTAATCCTTCCTCTCTGCTATCACTCACTCTGCGTAATACCAGAGTTCCCCTCGTGTCTGCCCCCTTCAATCGCTTCTTCCCCATGCCTTATCCTCTTGCAAGGTTACGTGTGGTGCGATTACCCTCGTGTTGATCAGGCCTGATGGCTCTACGGATAGGCAATTCACCTCCCCATCCCTCATTAAGACATGAACCTGTCAGCCTGCAAGGCATTAAATTCAGGGCCAGTGAGCCGCGTTTGGTTCTCCGGGCCAGTGGAGTCCAAATACGGTATTAATTCTCGGTGGAAGTTAACGCCACCTTTCCAGGTGCCCTCCACTGCCATCGTGGTCTCTTTTTTCTGCACATCCCCTCTCAGCAATCCTGCAATAAATTCAAAATGTTATTCACATTCATTGACCTCTTCCTCAAGGTCCATTTACATCACATATTCACATTCATGAGTTTTCCATAGTTCTTGGCTAGTCCAGTTATATTTACAAGTTGGGGGAAACAGGGTGTTACAATCCCCTCCCCCTTAAAAGGAACATCGTCCTCGATGTTCTTATCTACTAACATGAATTGCATGTACAGAAGTAAACAAAATCGGATATGCCTGTCTCATGGCATCCTCCATTTCCCATGTAGCCTCATCTG
>SNQJ01S0082058.1:17641-35275 GCA_010110895.2 Picea sitchensis
GTGATTGATTTTGTTCACCTTTATAGAAATCACCTTAAAACCAATGAAATAGTATAATATATATCATGTTTTGGGTAGTTTCTAATCCTTTTATATATGAATTTGTATCTTTTAAATTTTTAACATGACACAACTTAGAAAGACTAGTTTTCATAACAATATTCTTTATTACTTTTTTTCTTGTCCTTTAATTCCTTGAAGTTTTGCATGAAGTCATAATATGAATTGCACATCGACATGTAACTTGTCTATCTATATGAGATGTTTATATTCAGATCATTTATATATATTTTACTCAATAAAGGAAAATATACATATAAACATAAAACAATTTTAATCTTTAAATCATGCCAAGTGCAATTTGTTTTCTAAAACAAATAATAACTTCTATTTTGTGAAAGAAGGGAAATTACATTCTTTGTTGGTACATTGTTTGACTCATATAAAATATAAATATCTATTTTCTAGATCTTTCAAAAACAAATATCAATAGAAAAATCTTAAAGTAAACATACACATAAACATAAAATAATTTAAATCTTTAAACTATGCGAAGTGCATTTTTTTTTCCAATAACAAATAATAACTTATATTTTAAGAAAAAAAGAAAATTACATAAGAAAAGAAATTACATTCTTTATTGATGCATTATTTGAATCATATAAAAGATTAATTTGAAAATTTGAAAATTGAAATTAGAATTTTGAAAAACAAAGATCAACATAAAAAAAAAGTCTTAAAACAATTCAAAAAAATACATCGTAATAAAAAAAAAATAGAGAATATATTATTCCATCAAAACATGTTAATCTTCTCAAAAAAAAATAACATATCAAAGAAACAAAATCTATCAATAGCATCTCATATATTAATAAAAAAAATCATTTAAATTATGCCCAAAAATGTGGAAAGAGCCCCTTCTCCCTTTTCAACTTCCTAGGAAATTTGGTCTCTTTGGATAACTTATTGACATTTACATTTAATTCTAAAAAAAAGTGAGCAAAACATGCAAAAACAAAGGAGGATGCTATCTTCTTAAGTTGATCTCCCAATGGCTTAAGTAAATTTTCATGTACATAACTAATTGTTGTCATTCATGCTTAAAAAATATGAATATATAAAATATGTTTATTTCTAGCTAAAGTTAATATAAACTTTAAAATTATTAATTTTGCAAAGTTATTGGAGCGATAAACTTTAAAATTATTAATTTTGCAAAGTTATTGGAGCGATTGTCCTATCAAAGAAACCTCAAAATTTAAACTTATTAATAGACAATTTGTCTAAAACCAAAAGAGGTCTTTGTTTACATAGTACTTTAATCCTAAAGTGTAGCCACACTTTCAACCTCTCACTGAAATTGATAAATCAATGAAATTTATAAATCTTCTCATTCCTCACCAATGAATCAAACCTTTTTGGACTAACAATATCAAATCCAAATTTTATCAACAAACTAGTTATATTGTATAAAATATTATTAAAACTTTGTATGACTTTAAGGTTTACCTAACATGTTATTGTATGACTATCTAGGGATTTCTATGACGTTGTGGTCATGACTTTCTACGAACCACATTGAAATCATTTTATTAATATGAGATAAAATATTGCAAATTATATATATATATATATATATATCATGACAAAATCATAAAACATGGAAATAGTTGATGTTTTTTTATTTGTTTTATGGTTTTGTTTGTTTTAAGTTTGGTTTTCATTTTTAGTTAAAATTTATGAATAGACAATTTTGCTTTAATCATCATATTAGTTAACATGTATATTATTTTGTGATTGTGCTTATATGTATATGGTATAATCCCTTTGAATCATAGTGATGTGAATATTTCTGGAAAATTTCTTATTTAGAATGCTATAATCCCTTTGAAAACTACAATAACCTTCATAGGCATACAATCATTCTCTCCTCACACAATCGCTGCTCTCTAGCTTGCATTGTAATCTACCTCTATGTTTTACTTGCGCTGCCTGACACTATCAAACGGTACAATCACTTCTCTTTTTCAGTAGTAACAATAGCGAAGGCCCTACTCCCCATGTGATATATACACTTGAGGTTGGCAATCTCAAACTACGCAAAGAAACAGAGAGAGGGAATTTTAAGAGGACCTTCGAGTGATTATCAGAAGCATGTATGTATCAGACAAGTATTCTGCCAAGGTAAGGTAGTTATTGTTGCCAAAATCATTGCGAGGATTTAAACAATATTCATGGATAAAAATCAGACAAACTTCGATTGTATTTAGTATTTGATGATTATGATGTTGCCCATGTCTCAGATTCTTAGCTTTTTCAATGAAAGGGTTCATAAATGATGGTCGACTTTAGCTCGCGTTATGGTGACTCGGACACTGGACGTATAAAATGAGCCTTGGGCAGGCTTTCCAAAAAGAGTTGTCTGAGCATTTTCAGAACACACAACCTCTACACAATCAAGGCCGTTCTCCCCGCTACGAGTGACATACCAATTACTGAAGAAGAATTTCCGGATGAACAAGATCTCGTCAAAGGTTGGCACTGAACTTGAATATGCACAAACGCAGGCAGAAAAGTTATTGGAAGAAGAATGGAGAAGGTTTGAGTTTATTACGGAGTTGAGAAGAATGTTATTAAGTTGAAGTTTGACAATCCATAAAGGGGTAACTTTCAAGGTTGTCAAGAAAGATAGGTAGAGTCTTATTTCATTCGCCCGAAGCATAGACCAGGAAATTTTCAAATTTCATCAGACTAAAGTTCAGTGCTTGAAATCCACATCGGAGTTTAACCTGCCTTTCAATCTTGACCACTGCTCATAGGAGCTAGGGACCTGAAAAATAAATGACACTCTATCTATATTGGGATTCATGAAACCTCGGGGGTTACTGTTGAATTTTTATATGTGAGATTGATATATCATCCACAGGGAACAGTGAAATTGCTCCGACTGCCTCTTCCATGCCCTCACAATCTACACCCTCTTCAGAAATCATTGAGGCTTCTGAACTACTGGAGGGTGAGGGGGAGAAGGCACCATCTCTTCTTGTCTCTCACTATCAAACTCCATGTGAGATCCTCTAGATATCGTGAAGGATAATTCCTCCTCAAAGGTAACATCTCTGCTCACCTCAATGTGTCTCTGACCTTTGGTATGTCTTCGAAGACTCAGTGTACCCCACAAATGTACCCTTTTGTGCCTGAAGGGTCTAGCTTGGTCATTTTCTCATTGGGTACATGAATGTATAATGGACACCCAAATATCTTGAAGTATCCAACCTTAGGCTTCACTCATGAACTGTGTCCATACTATACATCTTGTGGTTCTTGTTAAAATTTTAATTAAAAAGTACATGGACAAGTGTTTCTCATCCCTAGGCACCTAAGGGGTGAGAAAGTGCCTAATGTGGACCCTAGTCATTTAATTTGTGAGATGCAAATTAAAAGGTGACTTTATGATTTAAGTGAGGGGGTGAGTGAAGAGACACTCAATCTCATCCACTCATCTAATCTAATCTCAACCATTGGATTAAGAAACTTCTCACCTACCAAGCATGAGGTCGATTAGGGTTGGAGGGTGCACCCTTTGTTGGGTTGTTGGTTCATTGTTGAGAGAGCATTTTCGAGCTTGAGAAGAGGCCATTTTTGAAGAGATGGGGAACGCATCCCAAGGATGCTATCTAGCACAAAAATCGAGGTAGCAAGTACAACATTAAATGCAAGTCGTACTGTACGGATTAAGCAGGTCGTACAGCAAGTAGAGCATGCACAAAAATTGAGTGAGGGTACAATCCGAGCAAATAGGTCGTACTGTACAGATTTTTGAATTCTGTACAACAGGAAAAAAAAAAAAAGGCACAGAAATCGAGAAAAAAAAGTATAGTCTGTACTGTACGGATTCCGTACAGTTCGTACAGTGAGTACGATTGTTATTCAAGAACAAAAATCGAGGTGAAGGTTTTGTGCTATTTTCTAGAAGTTTCGACATGTTTCCCAAGGCGGTCGTACAACGTTTATTGCACTGTTTTGGGCTGACACTATTGGCACGAATTTCTAGGTGATCGTAGAGCATTTTGGAGGCATAGAAATCAAGGAGCAGACCTACAATTAATTGTGGAAAATTCTAGAAAGAGTTTTATGGAGTTTCGCTCATTTTCCTGTGCGAAGACATGGCACGGTTATCGAGATAAGTTTGTCATTTAAATTTCTGAAGATGAACATGTTGTAATAGAATTTCTCTGAACCTCCTAAATAATAAAAACTCTGTCTCTCATTGGTTTTCCCCTTGTGGGATTTTACAAGGTCGTTGTTAGACCGAAAATCACTATGTCAATATTTTTCTGAGTTTATGTGTTGCTGATATTTTATTTCTGCATTATAAACGATGTTCAGAATCCTCATGTTTCAGTTCTGAAAATTATTTTTTCTGCTGAGTTTTATTTGTTGTTATAAAACTGGGTTTGGGCATTAAACATTCGCTGAAAAATCAGTGAGACTGAAACTGGGTTGGGATCTAAAATTTTACATAGTATCAGAGTTGAGTTGAAAGAAGCAGAGATATTTCAGCGAATCAGAAAGTTGGGACAACAGTCACTTCACAGGGCAGATTTTTGAATTTTTCATTTTCAGCGGAAAGGGGTCAATGGCTACAGGTTTGAGAGTTGAGAACAGACTTGATGGGGTAGCAAATTTTGGTGCTTGGAAGGAGAGGATGATCTTGTTGTTGCAAGAAAATGAGTTGTGGGACATTGTGGAAAATACTGCAACTCATCCTGTGGTGGTACCTATTGATGCTACTCTTCTTGTAGCTTACACTAAGAAGAGTATCAAGGCTAAGAGGATTATTCTTGATTCCATCAAGGACCATTTGATTCCTCACTTTACGGGGAAGGAAAATGCCTATGAGATGTGTGAGTCTTTGACTAAATTGTACCAGAGTACTAATGAGAACCAGAACATGGTTTTTATGGAAAAACTAAAGAGCATAAAAATGAACAAGGCTGAAAATGTGGTCACATACCTTACTAGATTGACATAGGTGAGAGATGAGCTTGGAGCTGTGGGGGAGGCCATAGTTGACAGTGATCTTGTGAGAACAACATTGAATGGAGTTTCCAAACAATGGGTTGTTTTTGTCGAGGGAATTGTTGCTAGGGGGAATCTTTCCAACTAGGAGCGTCTTGGGAATGACTTTGTTCAGGAGGAGACCCGAAGAGGTTATGTACATGGCAGTTCATCTACAGGTCATGAGGAGGAGAATGTGGCTCTTGCTACCAGCAGCAAGAAGAAGTTCAAAAAGCGTCCAAAGGGAGGAAACAAGCCCAAGGGTGAAGGGAAGAAAGACATGAGAAAAGTCAAGTGCTTTGCATGCCACAAGTTTGGACACTATGTAGGTCAGTGTCCTAAAAAGAAGAAGAAACAAACAACAGCTTCAGCAGCAGTGGAAGAGTTTTCCACCAAGTTTGACAAGGATTTTTCCTTGGTTATGTGTCTATCCACGAGGACCATTCATTCAGATACTTGGTATATTGACAGTGGTGCCTCTTTCCATATGACAAGGGTTCGTGAGCACTTGACAAACCTTACATAGATTGGAGATGTTGAGGTAGTGCTTGGAGTTGACCGGGTGGTCAAGGCAGTTGGTTGTGGGAATGTATCATTTCAGAGGGATTCTTTGCCTCTCATGTCTTTGACAGAGGTTCTATATGTTCTAGGCTTGAAGAAGAACTTAGTGTCAGTTTCTTATATTAAGGAGAGGGGATTTGAGGTCTTATTCCATGATGGGCAGGTGCTCCTTTACCCAAAGGGGTCTAGTATCACTTCGGCCAAAGTGATTGGGACTAGACATGAGAAGTTGTACAAGCTTATGTTCCATCCAACGAGAGAATTGATTCATACTACCAATAGCAGTGACCTATGTGAGCTATGGCACATTTTCATGATGGGGCTTTGAAGGTACTGAGGGATATGGTGACAAGAGTTCCAGATTTCAGTTCATAGCACCATGAGTTGTGCAAGGGGTGTGCTTTGAGAAAGAACACCAAGACTGCTTTTTCAAGCAGTGACAGTAGAGCAGTAGGGATTCTTGATCTTATATATTCAGATGTATGTGGCCCGATGTCTTCGGCATCGTTGACTAGTTTTCTATACTATGTTGTATTCATTGATGACTTCTCACGGAAGTCTTGGATTTTATTCATGAAGACCAAAGGACAGGTCTTCAATCAGTTCCAAGATTTCAAAGCTCTTGTGGAGAACCAGACAGGGAAGAAAATCAAAGTTATGAGGATGGACAATGGGGGTGATTATACCTCCAAGGAGTTCATGAACTTCTGTGCAGGAGAGGGCATCAGGAGAGAATTGACTATTCCTTACAACCCCCGGCAAAATGAGGTTGCAAAGAGGAAGAATAGGGCCATTGTTGGGGCTGCGAGAGCCATGCTACATGATCAAGGGTTGCCACTATTTCTATGGGTTGAGGCATGCTACACTGCAGTTTATCTACAGAACAGGAGTCCTCACAAGGCTGTGGGGAGAATGGCTCCTGAGGAGGATTTTTCTAGGAAGAACCCTGAGGTGGGGCACCTTCATATTTTTGGGTGCATCAGTTATTCACATGTCCCTTTTGAGAATAGGACAAACGTGGAGCCCATGGCAGAGAGAGGGATCTTTGTTGGGTACAGTGAGACTTCAAAGGCTTTTTGTATATGCATTCCTTCCTTGAGGAAGATTGTCTTGAGGAGGGATGTCATATTTGAGGAGGACGGAGCCTTTAGGAAGTCCAGGGGGACAGAGAGGAGTGAACATTATTCACCTCATATTCAGGTGAGTCCGTAGCAGACTACAGTGACACAGAGTTTAGGGCCACCAGTTTCGGGGATGAGAGGTTCACAGGTGACAGGGCCACAGGATTCAGGTTTGCAGGCTACTAGTCCACAGATTTCAGGATCGAGTACTACAGAGTCTACTTCAGAATCATTGTCTTCAGGAGATGGGGTTGAGCAAGGAGAGTCCCCTCCACGGGACACTACTTCAGAGAGGAGGAAGCCCAAGTGGCTTCAGGATACTTTGAGGGAGGCACAAGGTTCTGTGGGGAATCCCAAACAGGAAGTGAGGGAGAGTAAACCTCCTGAGAGGTTTTGCAGCTACATCGCAATGGTGAGCAATATTCGGGAGTCTGAGCCTTCCACTTTTGAGGAGGCTTCTGGTAGACAGGTTTGGAGAGATGCCATGATGGAAGAGTACAATTCCATCATGAAAAACGATGTTTGGGAAGTTGTTCCTAGACCTGAGGGGAATTCAGTGGTGACTTCTAGGTGGCTCTATAAACTAAAGCATGTTGCATATGGAAGCATTGAGAAGTACAAAGCTCGCTTTGTGGCTCGAGTGTTTTAATAGGTTAAGGGAGTCGACTATGATGAGACCTTTGCGTCAGTTGCTAGATATACTTCGATCAGGTCGGTGATCTCCATTGTAGCAGAGATGGGTTGGAAGATCCACCAGATGGATGTGAAGACCTCATTTCTGAATGGTCTTATACAGGAGGAGGTATATATTGACCAACCATTGGGATTTGAGGTGCATGGGAGAGATTCTCATGTGTGTAGACTGAAGAAGGCATTGTATGGGCTGAAACAAGATCCTAGAGCTTGGTATTCGAGGATAGATGCCTATTTTCATAAGTTGGGTTTTGAGAAGAGTGAGGTGGATCCCAACCTATACTACATTGTGGTTGGAGAGGATCCTCTCATTCTTCTGCTATATGTGGATGATATTTTCATTACAGGATCAAAGAGACTCATCAGCAGCTACAAGGAGAGCCTTACTTCAGAGTTCGAGATGAATCATATCAGACTTATGCATTACTTTTTGGGATTGGAGGTTTGGCAGGAGCCTGGACACATCTTCCTGGGATAGGGGAAATATGTGTGTGACATTCTGAGCAGATTTCAGATGGAGAATTGTAGACCCATGACCACTCCCATGATTACCAACTAGAAGAAGCTTCATGCTTCTGAGTCACAGTTGGTGGATTCCACTTTGTATCGTCGGTTGATCAGGTCATTGATGTATTTGGTCAATACCAGGCCAGATATTTGTTTTTCTGTCAACACTCTCAGTCAGTTCATGGTGGAGCCTAGGACAGTGCACTGGGTAGCAGCAAAACATGTGCTCAAGTATCTTTGTGGTACGGTAGATTATAGTATGGACTATCAGAGAGGAGATGGAGTTCATTTGGTTTGCTATACAGATTCAGATTGGGTAGGATGTGTCAGTGATAGGAAGAGCACTTCAAGGTGTTGTTTCAGATTGGGCTTAGCATTTGTGTCATGGTTCAATCAGAAGAAAAAATCAGTGGCTTTGAGTTCTGCAGAGGCTGAGTATATGGCAGCTAGTCAAGCCAGTTGTGAGGCCCTTTGGCTTCATAAGTTGCTAGTGGGATTGTTCGGTGTACAGTTGAGGCCTACTGTGATTTACTGTGATAATCAGAGTTGCATCAAACTCTCAGAGAATCCAGTTTTTCATGACAGGTCTAAGCATATCAAGATTCGTTATCACTTCATCTGTGACTATGTTCAGAGAGGAGTTGTGGAGCTACAGTACATATCTACAAAGGAGCAGGTTGCAGACATACTCACCAAGGCATTGGGCAAAGGAAAGTTTGTATTTTTCAGGGACAAGCTTGGAGTGGTGAGTAACACTTTCCTCGGTAAGAGGGAGTGTTAAAATTTTAATTAAAAAGTACCTAAGCATGTGTTTCTCATCCCCAGACGCCTAAGGGATGAGAAAGTGTCTAATGTGGACCCTAGTCATTTAATTTGTGAGATGCAAATTAAAAGTTGACTTTATGATTTAAGTGAGGGGGTGAGTGAAGAGACACTCAATCTCATCCACTCATCAAATCTAATCTCAACCATTGGATTAAGAAACTCCTCACCTACCAAGCATGAGGTCGATTAGGGTTGGAGGGCGCACCCTTTGTTGGGTTGTTGGTTCATTGTTGAGAGAGCAAGAGAGAGAGCATTTTTGAGATTGAGAAGAGGCCATTTTTGCAAATCTAGAGAACGCATCCCAAGGATGTTATCTAGCACAGAAATCGAGGAAGTAAGTACAACATTGAATGCAGGTCGTACTGTACTAATTGAGTAGGTCGTATAGCAAGTAGAGTAGGCACAGAAATCGAGGGAGGGTACAGTCTGAGCAGAGAGGTCGTATTGTACGGATTTTTGAATTCCATACAGCAGGAAAACATGCACACAAATCGAGGTAGAAAAGTACAATCCATATTGTACACATTCTATACAGTCTGTATGGTCCGTACGACTATTATTTAGGCACAGAAATCGAGGTGAAGGTTCTGTGTTATTTTCTGGAAGTTTCGGCATGTTTCCCAAGGCGAACGTACAGCATTTATTGCACTGTTTTGGGATGATATTGTTGGCACAAATTTCTAGGTGACCGTACAACATTTTGGAGGCACAGAAATCAAGGAGCAGACCTACAATTAATTGCAGAAAATTCTGGAAAGAGTTTTATGGAGTTTCGCTCATTTTCTTGTGTGAAGACTTGGCACGGTTATCGAGATAAGTTTGTCATTTAAATTTCTGAAGACTTGGCACGGTTATCGAGATAAGTTTGTCATCTAAATTTTTGAAGCTCCTAAATAATAAAAAATCCCTCTCTCACTGGTTTTCCCCTTGTGGGTTTTTCCAAGGTCGTTGTTAGACCGAAAATCACTGTCTCAATATTTTTCTGAGTTTATGTGTTGCTGATATTTTATTTCTGTGTTATAAACAATGTTCTGAATCCTCATGTTTCAGTTCTGAAAAATATTTTTTCTGTTGAGTTTTATTTGTTGTTATAAAATTGGGCTTGGGCATTAAACATTGGCTAAAAAATCAGCGAGACTGAAACTGGGTTGGGGTCTGAAATTTTATAGTTTCCTCATGGAACACATGTCTAAGACATATTGAGGTTCCCTCATGGAACCAATGTCTTCTCTAGGACACATCGAGGTTCCCTCATGGATCCAATGTCCCCCAAGACATATCGAGGTTTCCTCATGAAACCAATGTCTTGGTTACTTAATCTAACCATCTGAGGAACGTCAGGATGAAATCCACATTCCCTCCTACTAGTCCATACAAGACCCTCTGGGGAGAATGTCTCGTGATGTTGCCTCAAACATCTCTAAGACACATCGAGGTTCCCTCATGGAAAAAATTTCCCCAAAGACATATTGAAGTTTCCTCACAAAACTAATGTCTTAGTTCCTTCATCTAACCATCTGAGGCACGTCGGGATGAAGTCTAAATTCCCCCCTACTAGTCCACACAGGACCCTCCGAGGAGAATGTCTCATGATGTTGCCTCAAACATCTCTACAAGTTCTCTTAGAAGCTCTTCCTCTGCAGAATTGAAGCAGACTCCCAATATAATCCCAAGTGCATAATTTGTTGCAGTATCAGACATCGCCAACAAGCTTCTAACAATACTGGGTACGACTAGGATATGGCCAAGCATTTAAGACCGGCCTTCTAAAAAGGTGGAAAGTGCCTCCAAAGTTCCCAACGACTGCTCTACCATGCATGTGTCTGCACTATGAAGAAGCTCAATCAATCGAGGAGCGACACCTTCTTTGGCCATCGTGGCTCTACTTTTAAGCACGGTACATAAAGGAAATAATTCTTTCAGGGTGGACTTAATGGTTGGAGAATGTAGAACCTCTTGAAACAGTTTTACCTCCATTAATATATGTTCTTTTGCAAAATTTTATAGTATTTTAACCGATTGTTACTACCATCCTTCATAAAAAAAACTGGAAACTATGTTTCTTCATAAAATATTGAGATTCATGAATTTATATTTAAATCAGAGTTCAGGTATTTAAAAGCGGAACTATAATCAATAAACATGTGAAATTGAATGGTTTGATGCTTTTTATTTGCTTGAATGGATCCATGGAACAAGAAACCAATGTTTGAATTCATTATCATCTATGCAGAATTCTCCACATAAGGTGAGACAACAATATGTTCTTGGACATCAAGACTAATTTATTAGCTCCATGAAAATACCCCAGTCAGAAGCAAATTGAAAGTTTGATTCTACTTCTTCTAATCTATGACACTGATGTTGAATTTAGGCATTTAAATGCCTTTTCCCACTGCCCTGAAAATGGAACGTTGTCGATACTCTGCAAAGTCATGTCTAAAGAAGTCATTAAAAAAATCCAAAACATTTCTTTTGCAACTAATTAATCTAGGATAAAATGACACTCCTGAAATCAACTCTTATTCCTTGAACCCAATTCATGGTAACTCAATGAAAAACCAATGATTTGAAATAATGAAGTAGATAACTTATTTTAAGGATTGAATGGAGAAAAATCCACCAATGAGTTGTTTCCACCAAATCCAAAATAATTTGAGATCCCTTTCAACCACAATGTAAACAAACTGTCACAATCTTTAAAAGCATTTTCACGGAATCATCTTTTGCAAGCGAACTACACCCTCAATGTTCGATCACTTAAAACTTGAACATCTTATTCTCGAATCATTAACGTGGACATCCTATACCAAAATAGTACAGATGAGCATTAATCTTGATTCTTATGGTAGTCAACTGGCCGAGGATTCAGAGCTTCGAAAATAATTCCTAGAAAAAATTGGAATGGGAAAACAGAAACCAAACTTGGGTAGTGACCAACATGTGAAGCTTTAAGATAACAAGCCAGAGTGTGATAAATACAAAGAGAAACCTGTTTAAGACAATTGACCACTTAATTAAGAGACTTTAGGAATTTAGGAATATGTTATCAAATGAAATATCTGCTCAAAGGAAGCACAGGTGCGGAATACAGTTTCTAAATTAATCTATGAGAGAAGAATATGAAAAAACCAAAGAAACATAGTAGTTGCAAACATGAAATAAACATCAAACCATTAACAACATGATATCTGGGGGAAAACTCTTTCGAGAGAAAAACCCCACACTTTAAAACACTCTCAATGTATTATTCAACAATAAATTGTCACAATATATAGTCTTTGTGCTCTCAACAAGAGTGTTCAAGAGTAGCATAATCTTGGAGAAAATTTGGCAGCATAACAATAAGCTAAAAATTTATCTCTTATCCTTAAGTCCTAGTACTAAATAAATTGGCATAAATAAAACCATCAACCATTTATGGTTTTCCATTTCTACTTGCTCAAAACCGGTAGGTTACTCTACTCCATTACAACAATGCAGTATTCTACGTTCCCCTGCATCACTGTGATATTCTCTTTTGTACTACAACATTACAATATTCTCTTCTACAACTTTGAATTATTCTTTCTAGAGTTTTGCAAGGTGTATGACACACCTGCCCCAACATTCTCGTACTTGTCATATACCTTGCAAGGGTACAAGGGACAATGCATCAAACTACGAGCTAATTTCTAGGGCCCATAAGGCCCATAGACTCACAACACCACTTGAATTTACCTATGCTCACTAGTTTTGTCAATGCATTTGCAACATTTTGCAAGGTGTCATCTTTCTCTAGTATCACCATTTCATCCTCTACCAGGTCCCTAATGAAATGGTATTAGATATATATATGTTTTTTCTTTGCATGAAAAGTTGGGTTCTTAGCTAGGCAAATGGCACTATTACTATCACATTGAATCGTGATAGATTTTTGACCCAATCCTACTTTTGAACACAGTTTCATAATCTAGATGGCCTCCTTACATGAATGAGTAGCTTCCATATAATCTTCCTCTATAGTGGACAAAGCGACCACAACTTGTCGTTTTCTCATCCAACTCACCACTCCACCAAGCAACTAGAAAACATAACCACTTGTAGATATCCTTCTATTTACATTCCCTGCCTAATCAGAATCCACATAACCCTTCATATCCACTGAGTGTGGGTCCCCTGAAACATCACTATCATAGAAAATGGAATATGCAGAGGTACCTCACAAATAGCTAAAGACCCTCTTCATTGCAACCTAGTGTTCATGTCCAAGATTAGCCATGAATCGACTCAAGACTCCCACTACTTTGGAAATGTCTAGTCTAGTACAGACCATAGCGTACATCAAACTATCAACTTCAATAGAATAATGAACATATTCCATATCCTCCATATTTCCAAGGGTAGTAGGACATTGCTCAATTGAAAGCTTAGTTCCCACAGAAATTGGTATACTCAATAGTTTGCAATTTTCCATCTGAAAAAATTGTAGCACAAAGTTTACATACTTACTATGGCTCAACGAAAGCCTTTTATTTGCTCTATCTCTCTTGATCTCCATTCCTAAGATATATTGTGTAGCCCTGAAGTCCTTCATATCAAATTGTGTTGTTGAGACTTCAAATCACAAATCGCATCCTTAATATTACCAAAGAATAACATATCATATACATATAGAGTGATAACAAGGAAATGATCACCATCTTGTTTATAATATACACAGTGATTTGATTTGGATCTCATAAATTCTAATCTCAACAAAAAGGAAGAAAAACTTTGGTACCACATTCTGGGAGACAATTTGAGACCATATAAATGTTTTTTTAACTTGCAAACCAATGACTCTCTTTGTCTTTTTCGATGTAGTGCTCTTGTTGTGTCATATAGATCTCCTCTTTCAAGTCACTGTATAGGAATGTAATTTTCATATCCAACCATTTTGTCTTTAAATCAAAGGCTACTGCTATAGATAATAAGAACCAAATATATGTTATCTTAGCAAATGGGGAAAATATCTCACCAAAGTCTATCCCCTCAACTTGGGAATATCATTTTGCAACCAACCTCGCCTTTTGTTTTTCAATATTGCCCTCTAAGCCAATCTTCTTTTTGAACACCCATTTACATCCAATGGGTTTCCATCCACTAGGAAATGGGACCAAGTCCCATTTATTATTCTTTCTAAGTGCAACCATTTCCTCATCCATGGCTAGTCTCCAAGGCTCCTTATTTTCCTTCTTCATTACCTCTTTCATAGTTCTAGGTTGATTAATGTTTAGTAGATAAAAGACATATATGTATGAAATAATAAGGACTATATTTATATTTGTCTAGTTTCCTTCTTTGCCGAGCAGACCTCCTTATAGTTTGAGGTGGAGTTTCTTCCTCCTCTTCTACACTCTTTGAACCCTCCTTCTCATTAGGTCCTTCATGAACTTCATGTTCACTTTGGTTCAAATTTTTTGGTATTCGGTGGTAGATGGACTACTAACTTCTTCTCTTCCTCTTCTAGCAGCACCACTATGGGAGAAGGCTTAACTTCTTTGAAAATAAATTTCTACTACACAAAACTTTTCCAGCGATATGATCCTAAAACTTGTACCCTTTTCACACCAACACCATAGCCAATGAATATACACTTCATTTCCTTGTTATCCAACTTAGACCACTTCTCCTTAGGCACATGAGCATATGCCTCAAAACAAAAACACAAAGATGTTGAAGTGAGGGATTCTTGCTCGTCCAAACCTCCATAGGGGTCTTATTCACAAGAGCTGATGTGGGAGACCTATTAATCAAGTAAGATGCAACAACAAATGTTTTAGTCCAAAAATTCTTCTCTAGGCCGACTCCACTATGCATACTCCTAGCTCTCTCCATCAACGTTATATTCATCCATTCTAAAACTCATTATCTTGAGGGGTATATGGAGTTGTCTTATGTATTTCAATGCCATTCTCCTTAAAAAAATTATCAAGCTATGTAGAACAGAACTCAGCGCCATTATCAGTCCTCAACACCTTAATTGTAACATACCCACTACCTAAAATCAAACTTTTACGTTGATTTCTCAACAATGAGAATCCTCGAAGCTCGCAGCAGCGAAATGCCAAACCCGATCCACAGGTCCTTCTCACCCACATGGCTTTTCTGCACTAAGCCATGATCTTTCCTTGATCTTGATTTTGGGTTTCGGGGTTTCGTGATCCCCAACATCAAGAGTTCCTGTCCTCTTGAATCCCCGATCTCCGGTGAGAAATTTCACTGATACGCGCCCTTTATGCGTTAGCCCTCCTGGCTATGCTTTGGTCCATGTGACCGCTAATTCATAAGACCGCAGCCTTATCCTTCTTTCGGGGTTTTGGGCTTCAAAATATTGATGAGCTCCAACTTCCATTATCCCTCCAGGCTAGACTCCTAACCCACATGACCACTATCTCACAAGACTGCAGACTTGTCTCCCATCGGGGTTTTGAACATCGCAATGTCGAAATACATAAACATTTTGTCCTCGGAATCCCTAATATCCCGATATGACGTCAGCTTCCGCTAGTCCCCTGGGCTAGACCTTTTGGGTCAATACGACCTCCCTCTATATGACCGCAGTCATACCACCTATCGGGGCTTCGGTATTTCAAATGTTGAAAAACATTTGCTCATGGGATTGTCGATCCCTCGAATCCCGATTCTCCGATAGGCTGATAGCTGGCCCCACAATGGCTCCTTCCTCCTTGTCGGGGTTTCGGACTTCACGATTCTGAAATGCCCAAACCTCTTGTCACCAGGATTCCCGATATCCCGATGACCAAAATGTTTATAGACGACTTCCTGTCGGGACTTTCCCTGATGGCTCTGATTGTTGTCGTGCATTCTCCTCTGATGGACGGTCCTCGTTAACTCTTGGGATTTCGCGACTTCTGATGTCCTAGACACCTCGTCCCTAGGACTCACGAAATTTCTGACTCCAACTCCCTTCAGCGCTTTGACACGCATCCCAAGTGAATTGACGGTTTAGATCGCTCCTTGCATTTTCGAGACTTCTGATGTCCCAACTTTCACGACCTCAGGAACTCTGATTTCCTGAATGTCGATATCTCGATGTCTAGTGCCCGGATCTCCGGAATGGACGATCACGTGACACGTGTCCTCTCTTAGATGGATGGCCCAAATTTGTGTCGAGGTTTTCAAGGTGAACTTACCCGATCTCCTGTCCACGGGAATGTCGATATCTCGACTCCTGACGCCTCAATCTCCGCCACGTGTCTCCACTAACGGACGGTCCAAATCGTTTCCAGGTAATTTCCCATGGAAATTCCCGATCTCATGTCATCGAGACTCCCGATTTCCCGATACGTGAAACCCCGATGAGCCAACCCTCCTTTCGGGATTTTTCCTTCTGTTCACGAGCTTAACCTTCGTGCAACTTCTGTCAGATTCGATGGTTGACGAGTATCTGCTCAAGATCTGATGGCTCATATCTGTCCCACCTTGCGCATTCTTCCACTACTTCATGGATGTGGAAAGATCAACGGTCCAAATGTTCTCATGGACTTTGGGGGGGGGTCTACAATCCCGATTTCATCGCTATTCACGAAGATAGAGAGAAAAAGGGGCAAGACATGTAATGCCCTTGTTACTTTCATCAATCTGACGGTCGTGAATGACCATGGGTCTTCCGACAGGATCTCATCCGTTGATTCGTTACTTATCCCTACGCTGCTACTTCGGAATTTTAAGAGGGCCATTCCTCCACGTACAGGGTTATTAAGACTTGCACATTCAAGTCCTCTTTCCAGGTTCTTGGTAAACCTTTCCAAGGATGGAATATTTGCGTAGAGATCTATTCTGGGGCTTTCCTGGAGACAAACAAAGGGAAACAAACTCCCGAGGATGGGGTGGAAGTCTGACTTGGTTCAACTCATGCATAATTAAATTCATTTATCAACATAAGCCATGCATATATCTAGCATTTCTTATCAAAACACTGCACAGACATTCTTATACTGAAATTGTTCACAATTTCACAGTTTATGAGCATATATGTCAAGATATGAATTTCAAGATGCAATATGAAAAACACTTATCAGAAATAACATCAGAAGTGGGTGCGACTGCTGAGAGGGGTGCTCGTTTCCACCCAACCGTAGGCGTAGCGACTCCCAGCAGATTTACCACTAGCCACCCCCGAGCTCAGACCACGATGCTGTGAGACTATGTCTCTCTGTCTATCAGTGACTAGGAGCGAAGGTTGTAATCCTTCCTCTCTGCTATCACTCACTCTGCGTAATACCAGAGTTCCCCTCGTGTCTGCCCCCTTCAATCGCTTCTTCCCCATGCCTTATCCTCTTGCAAGGTTACGTGTGGTGCGATTACCCTCGTGTTGATCAGGCCTGATGGCTCTACGGATAGGCAATTCACCTCCCCATCCCTCATTAAGACATGAACCTGTCAGCCTGCAAGGCATTAAATTCAGGGCCAGTGAGCCGCGTTTGGTTCTCCGGGCCAGTGGAGTCCAAATACGGTATTAATTCTCGGTGGAAGTTAACGCCACCTTTCCAGGTGCCCTCCACTGCCATCGTGGTCTCTTTTTTCTGCACATCCCCTCTCAGCAATCCTGCAATAAATTCAAAATGTTATTCACATTCATTGACCTCTTCCTCAAGGTCCATTTACATCACATATTCACATTCATGAGTTTTCCATAGTTCTTGGCTAGTCCAGTTATATTTACAAGTTGGGGGAAACAGGGTGTTACAATCCCCTCCCCCTTAAAAGGAACATCGTCCTCGATGTTCTTATCTACTAACATGAATTGCATGTACAGAAGTAAACAAAATCGGATATGCCTGTCTCATGGCATCCTCCATTTCCCATGTAGCCTCATCTG
>SNQJ01S0082059.1:0-17700 GCA_010110895.2 Picea sitchensis
TCAAATAAAAATATGAAACTTGGAATCATTAACATATCTACTAGAACATATGAAAAATAGGGTTTATGGTTTCCATGATGAATTCATTATGGAAAAAAGTGGGTGTGTCACTCAAATTGGAGTCCAGAAAACCTCCCATATTGTTAAGTGATGCCAATAGTCTATCCATGACAAATTTCAGAGCTTCAAAAAACTGTTTGAAAAAATTTCAACGTTGGCCCCATTCGCAGGTCCATGTTGTCGGTGTCTAGTCCTTGTGCAATTTTCATTCCTCGTTCATCGTTCCTCATTCGTCCTTCCTTGACCATGGTGTAGTCCCCAAGATCCATTATTTTTGTAAAAAACTACATACTAATGGCATAAAATTATCGACGAACTTTTTTCGTCGATAGTATAGCAAATTCATCGCAACATTATTTAGATTTGTCTCTATTGCGACGATATCAAATGATGCTTGGATTCATTTCATATTTGGTTTATCAACTTGAAATCTCAATTTGATACTTTGCAGTACACTAGCTGGACCTTCATCCAAATACAAATATGAAACTTGGAATCATTAACATATCTACTAGAACATATGAAAAATAGGGTTTATGGTTTCCATGATGAATTTATGATGGAAGAAAGTGGGTGTGTCACTCAAATTTGAGTCCAGAAACCCTCCCATATCGTTAATGTATGCCAAGAGTCTATCCTCGTGCAATTTTCGTTCCTCTCTGATCGTTCCTTCATGATGAATTGATAATAGAAGAAATTGGGTGTGTCACTCAAATTTGAGTCCAGAAACCATCCCATATCGTTAAGGCATGTAAATATTCTATCCATGAGAAATTTCAGTGCTTCCAGAAACTGTTTGAAAAACATTCAACATTGCCCACCTTCGCAGGAAAATGTTGTCGGTGTCTATTCCTCCTGCAATTTTCGTTCCTCGTGCACCGTTCCTCATCCCTCTTTACTTGACCATGGTGTAGTCCCCAAGATCCATTATTTTTGTAAAAAATTACATACTAATGGCATAAAATTATCGATGAACTTTTTTTGTCGATAGTATAGAAAAGTCGTCGCAAAATTATTTACATTCGTATCTCTTGTGACGATATCAAATGATTCTTGGATTCATTTCATATTTTGTTTATCAACTTGAAATCTCAATTTGATACTTTGCAGTAAACTTGCTGGACCTTCAGTCAAATACAAATATGAAACTTGGAATCATTAACATATCTACTAGAACATATGAAAAATAGGGTTTATGGTTTCCATGATGAACTGATGATGGAAGAAAGTGGGTGTGTCACTCAAATTTGTGTCCAGAAACCCTCCCATATCTTTAAGGCATGTCAATAGTCCATCCATGACAAATTTTAGTGCTTCAAGAAATTTTTTGAAAAAATTTCAATGTTGGCCCCATTCGTAGGTCCATGTTGCTGGTGTCTAGTCCTCGTGCAATTTTCATTCCTCCTTCATCGTTCCTCATTCCTCTCTTATTGACCATGGTGTAGTCCCCAAGATCCATTATTTTTGTACAAAATTACATACTAATGGCATAAAATTATCGACAAACTTTTTTTGTCGATAGTATAGCAAATTCGTCACAAAATTATTTACATTCGTCTCTCTTGCGACGATATCAAATGATGCTTGGATTCATTTCATATTTGTTTTATCAACTTGAAATATCAATTTGATACTTTACAGTACACTTGCTGGACCTTCAGTAAAATACAAATATGAAACTTGGAATCATTAACATATCTACTAGAACATAAGAAAAATAGGGTTTATGGTTTCCATGATGAATTCATTATGGAAAAACGTGGGTGTGTCACTCAAATTGGAGTCCAGAAACCCTCCCATATCGTTAAGGCATGCCAATAGTCTATCCATGACAAATTTCAGAGCTTCAAAAAGTTGTTTGAAAAAATTTCAACGTTGGCCCCATTCGCAGGTCCATGTTGTCGGTGTCTAGTCCTCGTGCAATTTTCATTCCTCGTTTATCGTTCCTCATTCCTCTTTCCTTGACCATGGTGTAGTCCCCAAGATCCATTATTTTTGTAAAAAACTACATACTAATGGCATAAAATTATCGACGAACGTTTTTCGTCGATAGTATAGCAAATTCCTCGCAAGATTATTTACAATTGTTTCTCTTGCGACGATATCAAATGATGCTTGGATTCATTTCATAATTGGTTTATCAACTTGAAATCTCAATTTGATACTTTGCAGTACGCTTGTTGGACCTTTAGTCAAATACAAATATGAAACTTGGAATCACTAACATATCTACTAGAACATATGAAAAATAGGGTTTATGGTTTCCATGATGAATTGATGATGGATGAAAGTGGATGTGTCACTCAAATTTGACTCCAGAAACCCTCCCATATTGTTAAGGCATGCCAATAGTCTATCCATGAAAAATTTTAGTGCTTCCAAAAACTGTTTGAAAAAATTTCAAAGTTGGCCCATTCGCAGGTCCATGTTGTCGGTGTCTAGTCCTCATGCAATTTTCATTCCTCCTTCATCGTTCCTCATTCCCCTTTACTTGACCATGGTGTAGTCCCCAAGATCCATCATTTTTGTAAAAAATTACATACTAATGGCATAAAATTATTGATACTTTGCAGTACACATGCTGGACCTTCAGTCAAATACAAATTTGAAACTTGAAATCATTAACATATCTACTAGAACATATGAAAAATAGGGTTTATGGTTTCCATGATGAATTTATGATTGAATAAAGTGGGTGTTTCACTCAAATTTGAGTCCATAAACCCTCCCATATTGTTAATGCATGCCAACAGTGTATCCATGAGAAATTTCAATGCCTTCAGAAACTGTTTGAAAATATTTCAATGTTGGCCCCATTCGCAGGTCCATGTTGTCAGTGTCTAGTCCTCATGCAATTTTTGTTCCTCCTTCATCGTTCCTCTTTCCCATTTCCGTGACCATTGTGCAATCCCAAAGATCCATTATTTTTGTAGAAAATTACATACTAATGGCATAAAATTATCGACAAACTTTTTCCGTCGATAGTATAGAAAATTCGTCGCAAATGTTTTTACATTCGTCTCTCTTGCGACGATATCAAATGATGCTTAGATTCATTTCATATTTGATTTATCAACTTGAAATATCAATCTGATACTTTGTAGTACACTTGCTGGACCTTCAGTCAAATACAAATATGAAACTTGAAATTATTAAAATATCTACTAGAACATATGAAAAATAGGATTTATGGTTTCCATGATGAATTGATGATGGAAGAAAGCGGGTGTGTCACTAAAATTTGAGTGCAGAAATCCTCCCATATCGCTAAGGCATGCCAATAGTCTATCCATGACAAATTTCAGTGCTTGCAGAAACTGTTTGAAAATATTTCAACGTTGGCCGCATTCACAGGTCCATGTTGTCGGTGTCTAGTCCTCGTGCAATTTTCGTTCCTCCTTCATCGTTCCTCATTTATCTTTCCTTGACCATGGTGTAGTCCCCAAGATCCGTTATTTTTGTAAAAAATTACATACTAATGGCATAAAATATTCAAGGAACTTTTTTCGTCAATACTATAGCAAATTGGTCACAAGATTATTTACATTTGTCTCTCTTGCGACGATATCAAATGATGCTTGGATTCATTTCATATTTTGTTTATCAACTTGAAATCTCAATTTGATACTTTGCAGTACACTTGTTGGACCTTCAGTCAAATACAAATATGAAACTTGGAATCACTAACATATCTACTAGAACATATGAAAAATAGGGTTTATGGTTTCCAAGATGAATTGATGATTGAAGAAAATGGGTGTGTCACTCAAATTTGAGTCTAGAAACCCTCCCATATCATTAAGGCATGTCAATAGTCTATCCATGACAAATTTCAGTGCTTCCAGAAACTGTTTGTAAAAATTTCAACGTTGGCCCCATTTGCAGGTGCATGTTGTCGGTGTCTAGTCCTCCTGCAATTTTCAATCCTCCTTCATCGTTCCTCGTTCCTCGTTCCTCTTTTCTTGACCATGGTGTAGTCCCCAAGATCCATCATTTTTGTAAAAAATTACATACTAATGGCATAAAATTATTGACAAACTCTTTTCGTCGATAGTATAGCAAATTGGTCGCAAGATTATTTACATTTTTCTCTCTTGCGACAATATCAAATGATGCTTGGATTGATTTCATATTTGTTTTATCAACTTGAAATCTCAATTTGATACTTAGAAGTACACTTGCTGGACCTTCAGTGAAATACAAATATGAAACTTGGAATCATTAACATATCTACTAGAACATATGAAAAATAGGGTTTATGGTTTCCATGATGAATTCATTATGGAAAAACGTGGGTGTGTCACTCAAATTGGAGTCCAGAAACACTCCCATATCATTAAGGCATGCCAATAGTCTATCCATGACAAATTTCAGAGCTTCGAAAAGTTGTTTGAAAAAATTTCAATGTTGGCCCCATTCGCAGGTCCATGTTGTCGGTGTCTAGTCCTCGTGCAATTTTCATTCCACGTTTATCGTTCCTCATTCCTCTTTCCTTGACCATGGTGTAGTCCCTAAGATCCATTATTTTTGTTAAAAACTACATACTAATGGCATAAAATTATCGACGAACGTTTTTCGTCGGTAGTATAGCAAATTCCTCACAAGATTATTTACATTTGTCTCTATTGCGACAATATCAAATGATGCTTGGATTCATTTCATATTTGGTTTATCAACTTGAAATATCAATTTTATACTTTGCAGTACACTAGCTGGGTTTGAGTCCATAAACCCTCCGATATCATTAAGGCATGCCAATAGTCTACCCATGACAAATTTTAGTGCTTCCAGAAACTGTTTGAAAACATTTCAACGTTGGCCCCATTTGTAGGTCCATGTTGTCAGTCTCTAGTCCTCGTTTAATCTTTGTTCCTCCTTCATCGTTCCTTATTCCTTTTTCCTTGAACATGGTGTAGTCCCCAAGGTCCATTATTTTTGTACAAAATTACATACTAATGGCATAAAATTATTGACGAACTCTTTTCATCGATAGTATAGCAAATTTGTCGCAAGATTATTTACATTTATCTCTCTTGCGACGATATCAAATGAATCTTGGATAAATTTCATATTTGTTTTATCAAATTGAAATATCAATTTGATACTTTGCAGTACACTTGTTGGACCTTCAGTCAAATACAAATATGAAACTTGGAATCATTAACATATCTAATAGAACATATGAAAAATAGGGTTTATGGTTTCCATGATGAATTCATTATGGTAAAAAGTGGGTGTGTCACTCAAATACGAGTCCATAAAACCTCCCATATCGTTAAGGGATGCCAATAGGCTATCCATCACAAATTTCAGAGCTTCAAAAAACTGTTTGAAAAAATTTCAACGTTGGCCCCATTCGCAAGTCCATGTTGTCGGTGTCTAGTCCTCGTGCAATTTTCATTCCTCGTTCACCGTTCCTCATCCCTCTTTCCTTGACCATGGTGTAGTCCCCAAGATCCACTATTTTTGTAAAAAATTACATACTAATGGCATAAAATTATCGACGAACTTTTTTTGTCGATAGTATAACAAAGTCGTCGCAAGATTATTTACATTCGTCTCTCTTGTGACGATATCAAATGATGCTTGGATTCATTTCATATTTTGTTTATCAACTTGAAATCTCAATTTGATACTTTGCAGTAAACTTCCTGGACCTTCAGTCAAATACAAATATGAAACTTGGAATCATTAACATATCTACTAGAACATATGAAAAATAGGGTTTATGGTTTCCCTCATGAATTGATGATGGAAGAAAGTGGGTGTGTCACTCAAATTCGTGTCCAGAAACCCTCCCATAACATTAAGGCATGTCAATAGTCTATCCATGACAAATTTCAGTGCTTCAAGAAATTGTTTGAAAAAATTTCAATGTTGGCCCCATTCGTAGGTCCATGTTGCTGGTGTCTAGTCCTCGTGCAATTTTCTTTCCTCGTTCCTCTTTCCTTTACCATGGTGTAGTCCCCAAGATCCATTATTTTTGTACAAAATTACATACTAATGGCATAAAATTATCGACGAACGTTTTTCGTCAATACTATAGCAATTTTTTCACAAGATTATTTACATTCTTCTCTCTTGTGACGATATCAAATGATGCTTGGATTCATTTCATATTTGGGTTATCAACTTGAAATATCAATTTGATACTTTGCAGTACACTAGCTCGACCTTTAGTCAAATACAAATATGAAACTTAGAATCATTAACATATCTACTAGAACATATGAAAAATAGGGTTTATGGCTTCCATGATGAATTGATGATGGAAGAAAGTGGGTCTGTCTCTCAAATTTGAGTCCAGAAACCCTCCAATATCATTAAGGCATGGAAATAGTCTATCCATGACAAATTTTAGTTCTTCCAGAAACTGTTTGAAAGAATTTCAAAGTTGGGCCCATTCGCAGGTCCATGTTGTCGGTGTCTATTCCTCGTGCAATTTTCGTTCCTCGTTCCTCTTTCCTTGACCATGGTGTAGTCCCCAAGATCCATTATTTTTTTTTTAAATTACATACTAATGGCATAAAATTATCGACGAAATTATTTCGTCGATAGTATAGAAAATTTGATATCAAATGAAACTTGGATTCATTTCATATTTGGTTTATCAACTTGAAATCTCAATTTGATACTTTGAAGTACACTAGTTGGACCTTCAGTCAAATACAGATATGAAACTTGGAATCATTAACATATCTACTATAACATATGAAAAATAGGCTTTATGGTTTCCATGATGAACTGATGATGGAAGAAAGTGGGTGTGTCACTCAAATTTGTGTCCAAAAACCCTCCCATATCGTTAAGGCATGTCAATAGTCCATCCATGACAAATTTTAGTGCTTCAAGAAATTGTTTGAAAAAATTTCAATGTTGGCCCCATTCGTAGGTCCATGTTGCTAATGTCTATTCCTCGTGCAATTTTCGTTCCTCGTTCCTCTTTCCTTGACCATGGTGTAGTCCCCAAGATCCATTATTTTTTTTTAAAATTACATACTAATGGCATAAAATTATCGACGAAATTTTTTCGTCGATAGTATAGCAAATTCGTCGCAAGGTTATTTACATTAGTCTCTCTTGCGACGATATCAAATGATTCTTGGATTCATTTCGTATTTGGTTTATCAAATTGAAATCTCAATTTGATACTTTGCAGTACACTTTTTGGACCTTCAGTCAAATACAAATATGAAACTTGGAATTATTAACATATCTATTAGAACATATGAAAAATAGGGTTTATGGTTTCCATGATGAATTGATGATGGACGAAAGTGGGTGTGTCACTCAAATTTGAGTCCAGAAACCCTCCCATATCATTAAAGCATGCCAATAGTCTATCCATGACAAATTTCATTGCTTCCAGAAACTGTTTGAAAAAATTTCAATGTTGGCCCCATTCGCAGGTCCATGTTGCCTATGTCTAGTCCTCGTGCAATTTTCATTCCTCCTTCATCGTTCCTCATTCCTCTTTCCTTGACCATGGTGTAGTCCCCAAGATTTATTAATTTGGTTAAAAATTACATACTAATGGCATAAAATTATCGACGAACATTTTTCGTCAATAGTATAGCAAATTCATCGCAAAATTATTTACATTCATCTCTCTTGCGATGATATCATATGATGCTTCGATTCATTTCGTATTTGGTTTATCAACTTGAAATATCATTTTGATATGAAAAATAGGGTTTATTGTTCCCATGATGAATTGATGATGGAAGAAAGTGGGTGTCCCACTCAAATTTGAGTCCAGAAACCCTCCCATATCGTTAAGTCATGCCAATAGTCTATCCATGACAAATTTCAATGCTTCCAAAAAGTGTTTGAAAAAATTTCAACGTTGGCCCGATTCGTAGGTCCATGTTGTCGGTGTCTAGTCCTCGTCCGATTTTCGTTCCTCCTTCATAGTTGTTCATTCCTCTTTCCTTGACCATGGAGTAGTCCCCAAGATCCATTATTTTTGTACAAAATTACATACTAATGGCATAAAATAATCGACGAACGTTTTTCGTCAATAGTACAACAAATTCGTCACAAGATTATTTACATTCGTCTCTCTTGCGACGATATCAAATGATTCTTGGATTAATTTCATATTTGGTTTATCAACTTGAAATCTCAATTTGATACTTTGCAGTACATTCGTTGGACCTTTAGTCAAATACAAATATGAACCTTGGAATCATTAACATATCTACTAGAACATATGAAAAATAGAGTTTATGGTTTCCATCATGAAATGATGATGGAAGAAAGTGGGTGTGTCACTCCAATTTGAGTCCATAAACTCTACCATATAGTTAAGGCATGCCAATAGTCTATCCATGACAAATATCAATGCTTCCAAAAATTGTTTGAAAAAATGTCAACGTTGGCCCCATTCGCAGGTCCATGTTGTCGGTGTCTAGTCCTCATGCAATTTTCGTTCCTCCTTCATTGTTCCTCATTCCTCTTTCCTTGACCATGGTGTAGTCCCCAAGATCCATTATTTTTGTGAAAAATTACATACTAATGGCATAAAATTATAGACAAACATTTTTTGTCGATAGTATAGCAAATTCGTCCCAAGATTATTTACATTCGTCTCTCTTGCGACGATGTCAAATGATTCTTGGATTCATTTCATATTTGTTTTATCAAATTGAAATCTCAATTTGATACTTTCCAGTACACTTGTTGGACCTTCAGTCAAATACAAATATGAAACTTGGAATCATTAACATATCTACTAGAACATATGAAAAATAGGGTTTATGGTTTCCATGATGAATTGATGATGGAAGAAAGTGAATGTGTCACTAAAATTTGAGTCCATAAGCCCTCCCATATCGTTAAGGCATGCCAATAGTCTATCCATGACAAATTTCAGTGCTTCCAGAAACTGTTTGAAAAAATTTCAACGTTGGCCCCATTCGTAGGCCCATGTTGTCAGCGTCTAGTCCTCTTGCAATTTTCATTCCTCGTTCCTATTTCCTTGATCATGGTGTAGTCCCCAAGATCCATTATTTTTGTACAAATTACATACAAATGGCATAAAATTATTAACGAATGTTTTTCGCCGATAGTATCTCAAATTTTTCGCAATATTATTTACATTTGTTTCTCTTGCAATGATATCAAATAATGCTTGGATTCATTTCATATTTGGTTTATCAACTTGAAATCTCAATTTGATACTTTGCAGTACACTTGCTGGACCTTTAGTCAAATACAAATATGAAACTTGGAATCGTTAACATATCTACTAAACATATGAAAAATAGGGTTTATGGTTTCCATGATGAATTGATGATGGAAGAAAGTGGCTGTGTCTCTCAAATTTGAGTCCATAAACCCTCCCATATCGTTACGGCATGCTAATAGTCTATCCATGACAAATTTTAGTGCTTCCAAAAACTGTTTGAAAAAATTTCAAAGTTGGCCCCATTCGCAGGTCCATGTTGTTGGTGTCTAGTCCTCGTGCAATTTTTGTTCCTCCTTCATCGTTCCTCGTTCCTCTTTACTTGAACATGGTGTAGTCCCCAAGATCCATTATTTTTGTAAAAAATTACATACTATTGGCATAAAAGTATTGACGAACTCTTTTCATCGATAATATAGCAAATTTGTCGCAAGATTATTTACATTTCTCTCTCTTGTGACGATATCAAATAATGCTTGGCTTCATTTCATATTTGATTTATCAACTTGAAACCTCAATTTGATACTTTGCAGTACACTTGCTGGACCTTCAGTCAAATACAAATATGAAACTTGGAATCATTAACACGTCTACTAGAACATATGAAAAACAGGGTTTATGGTTTCTATGATGAATTCATTATGGAAAAAAGTGGGTGTGTTACTCAGATTTGAGTCCAGACACCCTCCCATATCGTTAAGGCATGCTAATAATCTATCCATGACAAATTTTAGAGTTTCAAAAAACTATTGGAAAAAATTTCAAAGTTGGCCCAATTTGGAGGTCCATGTTGTCGGTGTCTAGTCCTCGTGCAATTTTCATTCCTCCTTCATCGTTCCTCGTTCCTCTTTCCTTGACCATGGTGTAGTCCTCAAGATCCATTATTTTTGTAAAAAATTACATAATAATGGCATAAAATTATCGAAAAACTTTGTTCGTCGATAGTATAGCAAATTCGTTGCAAGATTATTTACATTCATCTCTCTTGTGACAATATCATATGATTCTTGCATTCATTTCATATTGGGTTTATCAACTTGAAATCTCAATTTGATACTTTGCAATACACTTGCAGGTCCATGTTGTCGGTGTCTAGTCCTCGGGCAATTTTCGTTCCTACTTCATCGTTCCTCATTCCTCTTTCCTTGACCATGGTGTAGTCCCCAAGATCCATTATTTTTGTACAAAATTACATACTAATGGCATAAAGTTATCGACGAACTTTTTTCGTCGATAGTATAGAAAATTCGTCACAAAATTATTTACATTCGTCTCTCTTGTGAGAATATCAAATGATGCTTGGATTCATTTCATATTTGGTTTATCAAATTGAAATCTCAATTTGATACTTTGCAGTAGACTTGCTGGACCTTCAGTCAAATACAAATATGAAACTTGGAATCATTAGCATATCTACTAGAACATATGAAAAATAGGGTTTATGGTTTCCATGATGAATTGATGATGGAAGAAAGTGGGTGTGTCAGTCAAGTTTCAGCCCAGAAACCCTCCCATATCATTAAGGCATGTCAATAATCTATCCATGACAAATTTTAGTGGTTCCAAAAACTGTTTGAAAAAATTTCAACGTTGGCCCCATTTGCAGGTGCATGTTGTCGGTGTCTAGTTCTCCTGCAATTTTCATTCCTCCTTCATCATTCCTCATTCCTCTTTTCTTGACCATGGTGTAGTCCCAAAGATCCATCATTTTTGTAAAAAATTACATACTAATGGCATAAAATTATTGACGAACTCTTTTCGTCCATAGTATAGCAAATTCGTCGCAAGATTATCGACATTCGTCTCTCTTGTGACGATATGAAATGATGCTTGGATTCATTTAATATTTGGTTTATCAACTTGAAATCTTAATTTGATACTTTTCAGTACACTTGCTGGACCTTCAGTCAAATACAAATATGAAACTTGGAATCATTAACATATCTACTAGAACATATGAAAAATAGGGTTTATGGTTTCCATGATGAATTGATGATGGAAGAAAGTGCGTGTGCCACTCAAATTAGAGTCCATAAACCCTCCCATATCGTTAAGCCATGCCAATAGTTTATCGATGACAAATTTCAGTGCTTCTAGAAGCTTTTTAAAAAACTTTGAACGTTGGCCCCATTCGCAAGTCCGTGTTGCTGGGGTCCACTCCTCGTGCAAATTTCATTCCCCCTTCATCGTTCCTCGTTAATATTTCCTTGACCATGGTGTAGTCCCCAAGATCCATTATTTTTTTTAAAAATTACATACTAATGGCATAAAATTATCGACAAAATTTTTTCGTCGATAGTATAGCAAATTCATCACAAGATTATCTACATTTGTCTCTCTTGCGATGAATCAAATGATGCTTGTATTCATTTCACATTTGGTTTATCAAATTGAAATCTCAATTTGATACTTTGCAGTACACTAGCTGGACCTTCAGTCAAATACAAATATGAAACTTGGAATCATTAACATATATACTAGAACATATGAAAAATAAGGTTTATGGTTTCCATGATGAACTGATAATAGAAGAAAGTGGGTGTGTCTCTCAAATTTTAGTCCAGAAACCATCCCATATCCTTAAGGCATGTCAATAGTCTATCCATGAGAAAATTCAGTGCTTCCAGAAACTGTTTGAAAAACTCTCATCATTGGCCACATTCGTAGGTCCATGTTGTCAGTGTCTATTCCTCGTGCAATTTTCATTCCTCCTGCGTCGTTCCTCGCCCCTCTTTATTTGACCATGGTGTAGTCCCCAAGATCCATTATTTTAGTAAAAAATTACATACTAATGGCATAAAATTATCGATGAACTTTTTTTGTCGATAGTATACAAAAGTCGTCGCAACATTATTTACATTCATCTCTCTTGCGACAATATCAAATGATTCTTGGATTCATTTCATATTTGGTTTATCAACTTGAAATTTCAATTTGATACTTTGCATCACACTTTTTGGACCTTCAGTCAAATACATAATGAAACTTGAAATCATTAACATATCTACTAGAACATATGAAAAATATTGTTTATGTTTTCCATGATGAATTGATGATGGGAGAAAGTGGGTGTGTCACTCAAATTTGTGTCCAAAAACCCTCCCATATCGTTAAGTCATGTCAATAGTCTATCCATGACAAATTTCAGTGCTTCAAGAAATTGTTTGAAAAAATTTCAATGTTGGCCCCATTCGTAGGTCCATATTGCCGATGTCTAGTCCTCGTGCAATTTTTCGTTCCTCGTTCCTCTTTCCTTGACCATGGTGTGGTCCCCAAGATCCATTATTTTTGTAAAAAACTACATACTAATGGCATAAAATTATCGACGAACTTTTTTCGTCGATAGTATAGCAAATTCGTCGCAAGATTATTTACATTTGTCTCTATTGCGACGATATCAAATGATGCTTGGATTCATTTCATATTTGGTTTATCAACTTGAAATCTAAATTTGATACTTTGCAGTACACTAGTTATACCTTCAGTCAAATACAAATATGAAAGTTGGAATCATTAACATATCTACTAGAACATATGAAAAATAGGGTTTATGGTTTCCATGATGAATTGATGATCGAAGAAAGTGGGTGTGTCACTCAAATTTGAGTCTAGAAAACCTCCTATATTGTTAAAGCATGCCAATAGTCTATCCATGACAAATTTTAGAGCTTCCAAAACTGTTTGAAAAAATTTCAACGTTGGCCCCATTCGCAGGTCCATGTTGTCAGTGTCTAGTCCTCGTGAAATTTTCATTCATCCTTCATAGTTCCTCATTCCTCTTTCCTTGACCATGGTGTAGTCCCCAATATCCATTATTTTTGTACAAAATTACATACTAATGGCATAAAATTATCGATGAATGTTTTTCGTCAATAGTATAGGAAATTTGTCGCAAGATTATCTACATTCGTCTCTCTTGCGACGATATGAAATGATGCTTGGATTCATTTCATATTTGGTTGATCAACTTGAAATATCAATTTGATACTTTGCAGTACACTAGCTAGACCTTCAGTCAAATAAAAATATGAAACATGGAATCATTAACATATCTACTAGAACATATGAAAAATACGGTTTATGGTTTCCATGATGAATTGATGATCAAAGAAAGTGGGTGTGTCACTCAAATTTGAGTCTAGAAAACCTCCCATATTGTTAAAGCATGCCAATAGTCTATCCATGAAGAATTTTAGAGCTTCCAAAACTGTTTGAAAAAATTTCAACGTTGGCCCCATTTGCAAGTCCATGTTGTCAGTGTCTAGTCCTCGTGCAATTTTCATTCCTCCTTGATCGTTACTCATTCCTCTTTCCTTGACCATGGTGTAGTCCCCAAGATCCATTATTTTTGTACAAAATTACATACTAATAACATACAATTATCGATGAAAGTTTTTTGTCGATAGTATAGCAAATTCGTCGCAAGATTATTTACATTCGTCTCTCTTGCGATGATATCAAATGATGCTTGGATTCATTTCATATTTGGTTTATCAAATTGAAATTTCAATTTGATACTTTGCAGTACACTTGTTGGACCTTCAGTCAAATACAAATATGAAACTTGGAATTATTAACATATCTACTAAAACATATAAAAAATAGGGTTTATGGTTTCCATGATGAATTGATGATGGCAGAAAGTGGGTGTCACTCACATTTGAGTCCGGAAACCCTCTCATATTGTTAAGGCATGCCATTAGTCTTTCCATGACAAATTTCAGTGCTTCTAGAAACTCTTTGAAAAAATTTCAACGTTGGCCCCATTCACAGGTCCATGTTGTTGGTGTCTAGTCCTCGTGCAATTTTCGTTCCTCCTTCATCGTTCCTCGTTCCTCTTTCCTTGACCATGGTGTAGTTCCCAAGATCCATTATTTTTGTAAAAAATTACATACTAATGGCATAAAATTATCGACGAATGTTTTTCGTCGATAATATAGCAAATTCGTCGCAAGATTATTTATATCTATCTCTCTTGGGACGATACCAAATGGTGCTTGGATTAATTTAATATTTGGTGTATCAACTTAAAATCTCAATTTGATACTTTGCAGTAAACTTGTTGCACCTTCAGTCAAATACAAATATGAAACTTGGAATCATTAACATATCTACTAGAACAAATGAAAAATAGGGTTTATGGTTTCCATAATGAATTGATGATGGAAGAAAGTGTGTGTGTCACTCAAATTTGAGTCTAGAAAGCCTCCCATATCATTAACGCATGTAAATACTCTATCCATGACAAATTTCAATGCTTTGAGAAACTGTTTGAAAAAATTTCAACATTGGCCCCATTCACAGGTGCATGTTGTTGGTGTCTATTCCTCGTGCAATTTTCGTTCCTCCTTCATATCCTCTTTCCTTGACCATGGTGTAGTCCCCAAGATCCATTATTTTTGTAAAAAATTACATACGAATGGCATAAAATTATCGATGAACGTTTTTCGTCGATAGTATAGCAAGTTCGTCCCAAGATTATTTACATTTGTCTGTCTTGCAATGATATCAAATGATGCTTGGATTCATTTAATATTTGGTTTATCAACTTGAAATATTAATTTGATACTTTGAAGTACACTAGTTAGACCTTCAGTCAAATACAATAATGAAAGTTGGAATCATTAACATATCTACTAGAACATATGAAAAATAGGGTTTATTGTTTCAAGGATCAATTGATGATGGAAGAAAGTGGGTGTGCCACTCAAATTTAAGTCCATAAACCCTCCCATATAATTAAGGCATGCTAGTAGTCTATCCATGACAAATTTCAGAGCTTCCAAAAACTGTTTGAAAAAATTTCAACGTTGGCCCCATTCGCAGGTCCATGTTGTCGGTGTCTAGTCCTCGTGCAATTTTCATTCCTCCTTCATCGTTCCTCATTCCTCTTTCCTTGACCATGGTGTAGTCCCCAAGTTCCATTATTTTTGTACAAAATTACATACTAATGGCATAAAATTATCAATGAACGTTTTTCATCGATAGTATAGCAAATTCGTCGCAAGATTATTTACATTTGTCTCTATTGCGACGATATCAAACGATGCTTGGATTCATTTCATATTTGGTTTACCAACTTGAAATCTCAATATGATACTTTGCAGTACACTAGTTGGACCTTCATCCAAATACAAATATGAAACTTGGAATCATTAACATATCTACTAGAACATATGAAAAATAGGGTTCATGGTTTCCATGATGAATTGATGATCGAAGAAAGTGGGTGTGTCACTCAAATTTGAGTCCAGAAAACCTCCCATATTGTTAAACCATGATAATAGTCTATCCATGACAATTTTTAGAGCTTCCAAAACTGTTTGAAAAAATTTCAACGTAGGCCCCATTCGCGGGTCCATGTTGTCGGTGTCTAGTCCTCGTGCAATTTTCATTCCTCCTTCATTGTTCCTCATTCATCTTTCCTTGACCATGGTGTAGTCCCCAAGATCCATTATTTTTGTACAAAATTACATACTAATGGTATAAAATTATCGACGAATGTTTTTCGTCAATAGTATAGCAAATTCGTCGCAAGATTATCTACATTCGTCTCTCTTGCGATGATATGAAATGATGCTTCGATTCATTTAATATTTGGTTTATCAACTTGAAATATCAATTTGATACTTTGCAGTACACTTGCTGGACCTTCAGTCAAATACAAATATGAAACTTGAAATCATTAACATATCTATTAGAACATATGAAAAATAGGGTTTATGGTTTCCATGATGAATTGATGATGGAAGAGAGTGGGTGTGTCACTCAAATTTGTGTCCAAAAGCCCTCCCATATCGTTAAGGCATGTGAATAGTCTATCCATGACAAATTTTAGTGCTTCAAGAACTTGTTTGAAAAAATTTCAATGTTGGCCCCATTTCTAGGTCCATGTTGCCGGTGTCAAGTCCTCATGCAATTTTCGCTCCTCATTCCTCTTTCCTTGACCATGGTGTAGTCCCCAAGATCCATTAATATTTTTATAAATTACAAACTAATGGCATAAAATTATCGACGAAATTTTTTCGTCGATAGTATAGCAAATTCGTCACAAGGTTATTTACATTCATCTCTCTTGCGGCGATATCAAATGATGCTTGGATTCATTTCATATTTGGTTTATCAACTTGAAATCTCAATTTGATACTTTGCAATACACTTGCTGGACCTTCAGTCAAATACAAATATGAAACATGGAATTATTAACATATCTACTAGAACATATGAAAAATAGGGTTTATGATTTCCATGATGAATTGATGATGGAAGAAAGTGGGTGTGTCACTTAAATTTGAGCCCAGAAACCCTCCCATATCGTTAAGGCATGCCAACAGTCTATCCATGACAAATTTTAGTGCTTCCAGAAATTGTTTGAAAAAATTTCAAATTTGGCCCCATTCGCAAGTCCATGTTGCCTGTGTCTAGTCCTCATGCAATTTTTGTTCCTCCTTCATCGTTCCTCGTTCCTCTTTCCTTGACCATGGTGTAGTCCCCAAGATCCATTATTTTGGTTAAAAATTACATATTAATGGCATAAAATTATTGACGAATGTTTTTCGTCAATAGTATGGCAAATTCATCGCAAAATTATTTACATTCATCTCTCTTGCAACAATATCAAATGATCCTTCGATTCATTTCATATTCGGTTTATCAACTTGAAATATCAATTTGATACTTTGTAGTACACTTGTTGGACCTTCAGTCAAATACAAATATGAAACTTGGAATCATTAACATATCTACTAGAACATATGAAAAATAGGGTTTATGGTTTCCATAATGAATTGATGATGGAAGAAAGTGGGTGTCTCACTGAAATTTGAGTCCATAAACCCTCCCATATTGTTAAGGCATGTCAATAGTCTACCCATGACAAATTTCAGTGCTAACAGAAACTGTTTGAAAAAATTTCAATGTTGGCCCCATTTGTAGGTCCATGTTGTCAGTCTCTAGTCCTGATCTAGGTGGATATTTGTGGCCACCCACCTTTTCCAACTGGCTCAAAACAACTTTATGGCAATTTTGGCAATTTACTATTTTTAGCAGGTTTTAACTTCCAGGGCCATTTTGAGGACCTAAATGAAGGTTTTTAGAGATAGAGGTTCTTAATTATAGTCAAAGGCATTAGTGATCCCCCAAAATGAATCTCCTCGATGATACCTTTCCAACGAGCTATCACACGCCTAAAACAGAGATCGTATGCAAAAGTTATGACCCTGGGAAGTTGATGTACTCACTTACCCAAACGGGGCCCACATGACTTTTGGCGCTTCATCTCCTAGGGTTAGGTTTTTGGATGTCGAGGACTTTTGGCATTCCCGTTTATTGTAAAAATACCTTCAGAGCCTCATTGTAATCATCTTCTTGCGAATGCGAGTAGCCGTCGCATCTCTTCTCAGAGATAAGCTGCCACCATTCTAGCGAGTCTTTCACTCTGTATTTTTACAGTC
>SNQJ01S0082059.1:17710-34421 GCA_010110895.2 Picea sitchensis
CTCTTCTCAGAGATAAGCTGCCACCATTCTAGCGAGTCTTTCACTCTGTATTTTTACAGTCTCTGTACATTTCTTTGATTAATAGAAATTGTGTATTACTGTATATCTGTGTTTATGGTTGCATCTCTGATATATTTATGTTATATTACTGGATATACGTGATATCTTTGTGCATTTCTTTCTTATATCTCCGCTCTCATTTCGTGCCGAAAATAATCCGGATCAAGTCCTCGTGCAATTTTTGTTCCTCCTTCATCGTTCCTCGTTCCTCTTTCCTTGGCCATGGTGTAGTCCCCAAGATCCATTATTTTTGTACAAAATTACATACTAATGGCATAAAAGTATCGAAGAATTTTTTTCGTCGATAGTATAACAAATTCGTCGCAAGATTATTTACATTCGTCGCTCTTGCGACGATATCAAATGATGCTTGGATTCATTTCATATTTGGTTTATCAAATTGAAATCTCAATTTGATACTTTGCAGTACACTTGTTGGACCTTCAGTCAAATACAAATATGAAACTTGGAATTATTAACATATCTACAAAAACATATGAAAAATAGGGTTTATGGTTTCCATGATGAATTGATGATGAAAGAAAGTGGGTGCGTCACTCAAATTTGAGTCCGGAAACCCTCTCATATTGTTAAGGCATGCCAATAGTCTATTCATGAAAAATTTCAGTGCTTCTAGAAACTGTTTGAAAAAATTTCAACGTTGGCCCCATTCACGGGTCAATGTTGTCTGTATCTAGTCTTCATGCAATTTTCGTTCCTCCTTCATCGTTCCTTGTTCCTCTTTCCTTGACCATGGTGTAGTTCTCAAGATCCATTATTTTTGGAAAAAATTACATACTAATGGCATAAAATTATCAACGAACGTTTTTCGTCGATATTATAGCAAATTTGTCGCAAGATTATTTACATCCGTCTCTCTTGCGACGATATCAAATGGTTCTTGGATTCATTTAATATTTGGTTTATAAACTCAAAATCTCAATTTGATACTTTGCAGTACACTTGTTGGACCTTCAGTCAAATACAAATATGAAACTTGGAATCATTAACATATCTAATAGAACAAATCAAAAATAGGGTTTATGGTTTCCATAATGAATTGATGATGGAAGAAAGTGGGTGTGTCACTCAAATTTGAGTCTAGAAACCCTCCCATATCGTTAAGGCATGTAAATAGTCTATCCCTGAAAAATTTCAGTGCTTTCAGAAACTGTTTGAAAAAATTTCAACGTTGGCCCCATTCACAGGTGCATGTTGTCGGTGTCTAGTCCTCGTGCAATTTTCGTTCCTCCTTCATCGTTCCTCCTTCCTCTTTCCTTGAGCATGGTGTAGTCCCCAAGATCCATTATTTTTGTAAAAAATTACATACTAATGCCATAAAATTATCGACGAACGGTTTTCGTCGATAGTATAGCAAATTCGTTGCACGATTATTTACATTTGTCTCTCTTGCGACGATATCAAATGATGCTTGGAGTCATTTCATATTTGGTTTATCAACTTGAAAAATCAATTTGATACTTTGCACTACACTAGCTGGACCTTCAGTCAAATACAATAATGAAAGTTGGAATTATTAACATATCTACTAGAACATATGAAAAATAGGGTTTATTGTTTCCATGATGAATTGATGATGGAATAAAGTGGGTGTGCCACTCAAATTTGAGTCCAGAAACCCTCCCATATCATTAAGGCATGCCAATAGTCTATCCATGACAAATTGCAGTGCTTCCAAAAACTGTTTGAAAAAATTTCAAAGTTGGCCTGATTCGCAGGTCCATGTTGCCGGTGTCTAGTCTTCGTGCAATTTTCGTTCCTCCTTCATATCTCCTCGTTCATATTTCCTTGACCATGGAGTAGTCCCCAAGATCCATTATTTTTGTACAAAATTACATACTAATGGAATAAAATTATCGATGAACATTTTTCATCGATAGTATAGCAAATTCGTCGCAAGATTATTTACATTCCTTTCTCTTGCGACGATATCAAATGATGCTTGGATTCATTTCATATTTGGTTTATCAACTTGAAATCTCAATTTGATACTTTGCAGTACACATGCAGGACCTTAAGTCAAATACAAATATAAATCTTGGAATCATTAACATATCTACTAGAACATATGAAAAATAGAGTTTATGGTTTCCATGATAAATTGATGATGGAAGAAAGTGGCTTTGTCACTCAAATTTGCATCCAGAAACCCTTCCATATCATTAAGTCATGCCAATAGTCTATCCATGACAACATTTTAGTGCTTCTGGAAACTTTTTGAAAAAAATTCAATGTCGGCCCCATTCGCAGGTCCATGTTGCTCGTGTCTAGTTGTCATGCAATTTTCGTTCCTCCTTCATCGTTCCTCTTTCCTTGACCATGGATTAGTCCCCAAGATCCATTATTTTTGTACAAAATTACATACTGATGGCATAAAATTATCGACGAACGTTTTTCGTCGATAGTATAGCAAATTCGTAGCAAGATTATTTACATTCGTCTCTCTTGTGACGATATCAAATGATGCTTGGACTCATTTCAGATTTGGTTTATTAGCATGAAGTCTCAATTTGATACTTTTCACTACACTTGCTGGACGTTCAATCAAATACAAATATGAAACTTGGAATCATTAAAATATCTACTAGAACATATGAAAAATAGAGTTTATGGTTTCCATGATCAATTGATGATGGAAGAAAGTGGGTGTGTCACTCAAATTTGAGTCCATAAACCCTGCCATATCGTTAAGGCATGCCAATAGTCTATACATGACAAATTTCAGTGCTTCCAAAAACTGTTTGAAAAAATGTCAACGTTGGCCCCATTCCCAGGTCCATGTTGTTGGTGTCTAGTCCTCATGCAATTTTCGTTCCTTCTTCATTGTTCCTCGTTCGTCTTTCCTTGACCATTGTGTAGTCCCCAAGATCCATTATTTTTGTGAAAAATTACATACTAATGGCATAAAATTATCGACGAACGTTTTTCGTCGATAGTATAGCAAATTCGTCCCAAGATTATTTACATTCGTCTCTCTTGCGACAATATGAAATGATTCTTGGATTCATTTCATATTTGTTTTATCAACTTGAAATCTCAATTTGATACTTTGCAGTACACTAGCTAGACCTTCAGTCAAATACAAATATGAAACTTGGAATCATTAACATATCTACTAGAACATATGAAAAATAGGGTTTATGGTTTCCATGATGAATTGATGATGGAATAAAGTGAATGTATCACTCAAATTTGAGTCCATAAACCCTCCCATATCATTAAGGCATGCCAACAGTCTATCCATGACAAATTTTAGTGCTTCCAGAAATTGTTTGAAAAAATTTCAACGTCGGCCCCATTCGCAGGCCCATGTTGTCGGCATCTAGTCCTCGTGCAATTTTCATTCCTCCTTCATCATTCCTCGTTCCTATTTCATTTACCATGGTGTAGTCCCCAAGATCCATTATTTTTGTACAAAATTACATACTAATGGCATAAAATTATCAACAACGTTTTTCACCGATAGTATAGCAAATGTTTCGCAAGATTATTTACATTCGTTTCTCTTTCAATGATATCAAATGATGCTTGGATTCATTTCATATTTGGTTTATCAAATTCAAAATCTCAATTTGATAATTTGCAGTACACTTGTTGGACCTTGAGTCAAATACAAATATGAAACTTGGAATCATTAACATATCTACTAGAACATATGAAAAATAGGGTTTATGGTTTCCATGACGAATTGATGATGGAAGAAAGTGGGTGTGTCACTCAAATTTGAGTCTACAAACCCTCCCATATCGTTACAACATGCCAATAGTCTATCCATGACAAATTTTAGTTCTTCCAAAAACTGTTTGAAAAAATTTCAACGTTGGCCCCATTCGCAGGTCCATGTTGTCAGTGTCTAGTCCTTATGCAATTTTCGTTTCTACTTCATCGTTCCTCATTCCTATTTACTTGACCATTGTGTAGTCCCCAAGATCCATTATTCCTATAAAATATTACATACTAATGGCATAAAATTATCGATGAACTTTGTTCCTCGAAAGTACAGCAAATTCATCGCAAAATTATTTACATTCATCTCTCTTTCTAAGATATCAAATGATGCTTGGATTCATTTCATATTGGGTTTATAAACTTGAAATATCAATTTGATACTTCACAGTACACTTGCTGGACCTTCAGTGAAATACAAATATGAAACTTGAAATCATTAACATATCTACTAGAACATATCAAAAATAGGGTTTATGGTTTCCATGATGAATTGATGATGGAAGAAAGTGGGTGTTTCACTCAAATTTGTGTCCATAAACCCTCCCATATCGTTAAGGCATGTCAATAGTCTATCCATGGAAAATTTCAGAGCTTCAAGAAATTGTTTGAAAAAAATTCAATGTTGGCCCCATTCGTAGGTCCATGTTGCCGGTGTCTAGTCCTCGTGCAATTTTCGTTCCTCGTTCCTCTTTCTTTGACCATGGTGTAGTCCCAAGGATCCATTATTTTTTTTAAAAATTACATAATAATGGCGTAAAACTATCGTCGAAATTTTTTCGTCAATAGTATAGCAAATTTGTCGCAAGGTTATTTACATGCATCTCTCTTGCGACGATATCAAATGATGCTTGGATTCATTTCATATTTGGTTTATCAACTTGAACTCTCAATTTGATACATTGCAGTACACTTGCTGGACCTTCAGTGAAATATGAATATGAAACTTGGAACTATTAGCATATCTACTAGAACATATGAAAAATAGGGTTTATCGTTTCCATGATGAATTGATGATGGAATAAAGTGGGTGTGTAACTCAAATTTGAGTCCATAATATCTCCCATATAGTTAAGGCATGCCAATAGTATATCCATGAAAAATTTCAGTGCTTCCAGAAACTGTTTGAAAAAAATTTAACGTTGGCCCCATTCGCAGGTCCATGTTGCATGTGTCTAGTCCTCGTGCAATTTTTGTTCCTCCTTCATCGTTCCTCGTTCCTCTTTCCTTGACCATGATTTAGTCCTCAATATCAAATATTTTGGTTAAAAATTACATACTAATGCCATAGAATTATCGACGAACGTTTTTTGTCAATAGTATAGCAAATTCGTCGCAAGATTATTTACATTCGTCTCTCTTGCGACAATATCAAACGATGATCCGATTCATTTCATATTTGGTTTATCAACTTGAAATATCAATTTGATACTTTGTAGTACACTTGTTGTACCTTCATTCAAATACAAATATGAAACTTGGAATCATTAACATATCTACTAGAACATAAGAAAAATAGGGTTTATGGTTCCCATGATGAATTGATGATGGAAGAAAGTGGGTGTCTCACTCAAATTTTAGTCTATAAACCCTCCCATATCATTAAGGCATGCCAATAGTCTACCCATGACAAATTTCAGTGCTTCCAGAAATTGTTTGAAAACATTTCAATGTTGGCCCCATTTGTAGGTCCATGTTGTCAGCCTCTAGTCCTCGTGCAATTTTTGTTCCTCCTTCATCGTTCCTCGTTCCTCTTTCCTTGACCATGGTGTAGTCCCCAAGATCCATTATTTTTGTACAAAATTACATACTAATGGCATAAAATTATTGACGAACTCTTTTCGTCGATAGTATAGCAAATTTGTCGCAAGATTATTTACATTTATCTCTCTTGCGACAATATCAAATGATGCTTGGATTAATTTCATATTTGTTTTATCAACTTGAAATCTCAATTTGATACTTTGCAGTACACTTGTTGGACCTTCAATCAAATAAAAATATGAAACTTGGAATCATTAACATATCTACTAGAACATATGAAAAATAGGGTTTATGGTTTCCATGATGAATTCATTATGGAAAAAAGTGGGTGTGTCACTCAAATTGGAGTCCAGAAAACCTCCCATATCGTTAAGGGATGCCAATAGTCTATCGTCGTGCAATTTTCGTTCCTCCCTGGTAGTTCCTTCATGATGAATTGATAATAGAAGAAAGTGGGTGTGTCACTCAAATTTGAGTCCAGAAACCATCCCATATCGTTAAGGCATGTCAATAGTCTATCCATGAGAAATTCCAGTGCTTCCAGAAACTGCTTGAAAAACTTTCAACATTGCCCACATTCGCAGGTGCATGTTGTCGATGTCTATTCCTCGTGCAATTTTCGTTCCTCCTGCACCATTCCTCATCCCTCTTTCCTTGACGATGGTGTACTCCCCAAGATCCATTATTTTTGTAAAAAATTACATACTAATGGCATAAAATTATCGACAAACTTTTTTCGTCGATAGTATAGCAAAGTCGTCACAAGATTATTTACATTCGTCTCTCTTGTGACGATATCAAATGATGCTTGGATTCATTTCATATTTTGTTTATCAACTTGAAATCTCAATTTGATACTTTGCAGTAAACTTGTTGGACCTTCAGTCAAATACAAATCTCAAACTTGGAATCATTAACATATCTACTACAACATATGAAAAATAGGGTTTATGGTTTCCCTCATGAATTGATGATGGAAGAAAGTGGGTGTGTCACTCAAATTTGTGTCCAGAAACCCTCCCATATCGTTAAGGCATGTCAATAGTCTATCCATGACAAATTTCAGTGCTTCAAGAAATTGTTTGAAAAAATTTCAATCTTGGCCCCATTCGTAGGTCCATGTTGCTGGTGTCTAGTCCTCGTGCAATTTTCTTTCCTCGTTCCTCTTTCCTTTACCATGGTGTAGTCCCCAAGATCCATTATTTTTGTACAAAATTACATACTAATGGCATAAACTTATTGACGAACGTTTTTCATCGATACTATAGAAAAATTTTCGCAAGATTATTTACATTCGTCTCTCTTGTGACGATATCAAATGATTCTTGGATTCATCTCATATTTGGTTTATCAACTTCAAATCTCAATTTGATACTTTGCAGTACACTAGCTCGACCTTTAGTCAAATACAAATATGAAACTTAGAATCATTAACATATCTACTAGAACATATGAAAAATAGGGTTTGTGGCTTCCATAATGAAGTGATGATGGAAGAAGGTGGGTGTGTCACTCAAATTTGAGTCCAGAAACCATCCCATATCATTAAGGCATGGAAATAGTCTATCCATGACAAATTTTAGTGCTTCCAGAAACTGTTTGAAAGAATTTTAAAGTTGGGCCTATTCGCAGGTCCATGTTGTCGGTGTCTAGTGCTCATGCAATTTTCGTTCCTCGTTCCTCATTCCTTGACCATGGTGTAGTCCCCAAGATCCATTATTTTTGTACAAAATTACATACTAAGGGCATAAAATTATCGATGAAATTATTTCGTTGATAGTATAGCAAATTCGTCGCAAGATTATTTACATTCGTCTCTTTTGCAACGATATCAAATGATGCTTGGATTCATTTGATATTTGGTTTATCAACTTGAAATCTCAATTTGATACTTTGCAGTACACTAGTTGGACCTTGAGTCAAATACAAATATGAAACTTGGAATCATTAACATATCTACTAGAACATATGAAAAATAGGGTTTATGGTTTCCATGATGAATTGATGATGGAAGAAAGTGGGTGTGTCACTGAAATTTGAGTCCATAAACCCTCCCATATCATTAAGGCATGTCAATAGTCTATCCATGACAAATTTCAGTGATTCAAGAAATTGTTTGAAAAAATTTCAATGTTGGCCCCATTCGTAGGTCCATGTTGCTGGTGTCTAGTCCTCGTGCAATTTTTGTTCCTCGTTCCTCTTTCCTTTACCATGGTGTAGTCCCAAAGATCCATGATTTTTTTTTTAAATTACATACTAATGGAATAAAATTATCGACGAAATTTTTTCGTCGATAGTATAGCAAATTCGTCGCGAGGTTATTTACATTCGTCTCTCTTGCGACGATATCAAATGATGCTTGGATTCATTTCATATTTGGTTTATCAACTTAAAATGTCAATTTGATACTTTGCAGTACACTTTTTGGACCTTCAGTCAAATACAAATATGAAACATGGAATTATTAACATATCTACTAGAACATATGAAAAATAGGGTTTATGGTTTCCATGATGAAATGATGATGGAATAAAGTGGGTGTGTCACTCAAATTTGAGTCCATAAACCCTCCCATATCATTAAGGCATTCCAATAGTCTATCCATGACAAATTTCAGTGCTTCCAAAAACTGTTTGAAAAAAATTCAACGTTGGCCCCATTCGCATGTCCATGTTGCCTATGTCTAGTCCTCGTGCAATTTTCATTCCTCCTTCATCGTTGCTAGTTCCTCTTTTCTTGAACATGGTGTAGTTCCCAAGATCCATTATGTTTGTAAAAAATTACATACTAATGGCATAAAATTATCGACGAACATTTTTCGTCGACAGTATAGCAAATTCGTCGCAAGATTATTTAGATCCGTCTCTCTTGTGACGATATCAAATGGTGCTTGGATTCATTTAATATTTGGTTTATCAACTTAAAATCTCAATTTGATACGTTGCAGTACACTTGATATATTAGTCCCCAAGATCCATTATTTTTGTACAAAATTACATACTAATGGCATAAAATTATGGGCGAACGTTTTTCGTCAATAGTATATCAAATTCGTCGCAAGATTATTTACATGCGTCTCTCTTGCGACGATATCAGATGATGCTTGGATTCATTTCATATTTGGTTTATCAACTTGAAATATCAATTTGATACTTTGCAGTACACTTGTTGGACCTTCAGTCAAATAGAAATATGAAACTTGGAATCATTAACATATCTACTAGAACATATGAAAAATAGAGTTTATGGTTTCCATGATGAATTGATGATGGAAGAAAGTGGGCGTGTCACTCAAATTTGAGTCCATAAACCCTCCCATATCGTTAAGGAATGCCAATAGTCTATCCATGAAAAATTTCAGTGCTTCCAAAAACTATTTGAAAAAATGTCAACATTGGGCCCATTTGTAGGTCCATGTTGTCGGTGTCTAGTCCTCATGAAATTTTCGTTCCTCCTTCATTGTTCCTCGTTACTCTTTACTTGACCACGGTGTAGTCCCCAAGATCCATTATTTTTGTGAAAAATTACATACTAATGGCATAAAATTATAAACGAACGTTTTTCGTCGATAGTATAGCAAATTCGTCCCAAGATTATTTACATTCGTCTCTCTTGCGACGATATCAGATGATGCTTGGAATCATTAACATATCTACTAGAACATATGAAAAATAGGGTTTATGGTTTCCATGATGAATTGATGATGGAAGAAAGTGAATGTGTCACTCAAATTTGAGTCCATAAACCCTCCCATATCGTTAAGGCATGCCAATAGTCTATCCATGACAAATTCCAGTGCTTCCAGAAACTGTTTGAAAAAATTTCAACGTTGGCCCCATCCGTAGGCCCATGTTGTCAGCGTATAGTCCTCTTGCAATTTTCATTCCTCCTTCATCATTCCTCGTTCCTATTTCCTTGACCATTGTGTATTCCCCAAGATCCATTATTTTTGTACAAAATTACATACTAATGGCATAAAATTATCAACGAACGTTTTTCGCCGATAGTATATAAAATTTTCCGCAAGATTATTTACATTCGTTTCTCTTGCAATGATATCAAATGATGCTTGGATTCATTTCATATTTGGTTTATCAACTTGAAATCTCAATTTGATACTTTGCAGTACACTTGCCAGACCTTTAGTCAAATACAAATATGAAACTTGGAATCATTAACATATCTACTAGAACATATGAAAAATAGGGTTTATGGTTTCCATGATGAATTGATGATGGAAGAAAGTGGGTGTGTCTCTCAAATTTTCATTCCCCATTCATCGTTCATCATTCCTCTTTCCTTGACCATTATGTAGTCCTCAAGATCCATTATTTTTTTTAAAAATTACATAATAATGGCATAAAATTATCGACGAACTTTGTTCGTCGATAGTATAGCAAATTCGTCGCAAGATTATTTATATTCATCTCTCTTGCGACGATATAATATGATGCCTGGATTCATTTCATATTGGGTTTATCAACTTGAAATCTCAATTTGATACTTTGCAGTACACTTGTTGAACCTTCAGTCAAATACAAATATGAAACTTGGAATCATTAACATATCTACTAGAACATATGAAAAATAGGGTTTATGGTTTCCATGCTAAATTGATGATGGAATAAAGTGGGTGTTTCACCAAAATTTTAGTCCATAAACAATCCCATATCATTAAGGCATGCCAACAATCTATCCATGTGAAATTTCAGTGCTTTCAGGAACTGTTTGAAAAAATTTCAAAGTTGGCCCCATTCGCAGGTCCTAGTTGTCGGTGTCTAGTCCTTATGCAATTTTCGTTCCTCATTCATCGATACTCATTCCTCTTTGCTTGACCATGGTGTAGTCCCCAAGATCTATTATTTTTGTAAAAAATTACATACTAATGGCATAAAATTATCGACGAACTTTGTTCGTCGATAGTATAGCAAATTCGTCGCAAGATTATTTACATTTGTCTCTCTTGCGACGATATCAAATGATGATTGGATTCATTTCATATTTGGTTTATCAACTTGAAATCTCAATTTGATACTTTGCAGTACACTTGCTGGAACTTCATTCAAATACAAATATGAAACTTGGAATCATTAACATATCTACTAGAACATATGAAAAATAGGGTTTATGGTTTCCATGATGAATTGATGATGGAAGAAAGTGGATTGTCTTAGCCAAGTTTGAGTCCGAAACCCTCCCATATCATTAAGGCATGTCAATATTATATCCATGACAAATTTGATTAGCTTCCGGTTGTTTGAAAAATTTCAAAGTTGGCCCCATTTTGCGAGGGTCCATGTTGTGGATGTCTAGTCCTCCACGCAATTTTCATTCCTCCTTCATCATTCCTCGCTCCTCCTTTATTGACAATGGTGTAGTGCCAAATATCCATCATTTTTTGTAAAGAATTACATACTAATGGCATAGGTATTTGGGTAGACTCTTTTAAAATTAGATAGTATAGCAAATTTGGATTCATTTCATATTTGGTTTATCAACTGAAATATCAATTTGATATTTTGCAATACACTTGCTAGACCTTGATTCGAATACAAATATGAAACTTTGGAATCATAACATATCTACTAAAACATGTATGAAAATAGGGTTTATGGTTTCCATGATGAATTGATGATGGAAGAAAGTGGGTGTGTTACTCAAATTTGAGTCCATAAAGCCTCTCCCATGTATCGTTAATCCATGCCAATAGTTTATCGATGACAAATATCAATGCTTCTAGAAACTGTTTAAAAAACTTTGAACCTTGGCCCCATTCGCAGGTCAATATTGATCCTTCGAGGGGTCTAGTCCTCGTCTTAAATTTCATTTCCTCCTTCATGGTTCCTCATTCCTCTTTCCTTCACCATGGTGTAGTCCCCAAAGATCCATTATTTTTGAAAAAAGAATTACATACTAATGGCATAAAATTATCGGCCGAGAATTTTTACGTCGATAGTATCAACAGAATTCTTCTACCAAGATTATCTACATTTGTCTCTCTTGTGATGATATCAAATGATGCTTGTATTCTCTTCATGTTGGTTTATCGACTTGAAATCTCAATTTGATTTTGGTTTATCAACTTGAAATCTCAATTTGATACTTTGCAGTACACTAGCTGGACCTTCAGTCAAATACAAATATGAAACTTGGAATCATTAACATATCTACTAGAACATATGAAAAATAGGGTTTATGGTTTCCATGATGAACTGATAATAGAAGAAAGTGGGTGTGTCTCTCAAATTTTACTCCAGAAACCATCCCATATCGTTAAGGCATGTCAATAGTCTATCCATGAGAAATTTTAGTGCTTCCAGAAACTGTTTGAAAAATTTTCAACATTGGCCACATTCGCAGGTCCATGTTGTCGGTGTCTATTCCTCGTGCAATTTTCGTTCCTCCTGCATCGTTCCTCACACCTCTTTCCTTGACCATGGTGTAGTCCCCAAGATACATTATTTTAGTAAAAAGATACATACTAATGGCATAAAATTATCGACGGACTTTTTTCGTCGATAGTATAGAAAAGTCATCGCAACATTATTTACATTCATCTCTCTTGCAACGATATCAAATGATTCTCGGATTCATTTGATATTTGATTTATCAACTTGAAATTTCAATTTGATACTTTGTAGTACACTTGTTGGACCTTCAATCAAATACATAATGAAACTTGAAATCATTAACATATCTACTAGAACATATGAAAAATAGGGTTTATGGTTTTCATGATGAATTGATGATAAGAGAAAGTGGGTGTGTCACTCAAATTTGTGTCCAGAAACTCTCCGATATCGTTAAAGCATGTCAATAGTCTATCCATGACAAATTTCACTGCTTCAAGAAATTGCTTGAAAAAATTTCAATGTTGGCCCCATTTGTAGGTCCATGTTGCCGGTGTAGTCCTCGTTCCTCTTTCCTTGACCATGGTGTAGTCCCCAAGATCCATTATTTTTGTAAAAAACTACATACTAATGGCATAAAATTATCGACGAACTTTTTTCGTCGATAGTATAGGAAATTGGTCGCAAGATTATTTACATTTGTCTCTATTGCGAAGATATCAAATGATGCTTGGATTCATTTCATATTCGGTTTATCAACTTGAAATATCAATTTGATACTTTGCAGTGCACTAGCTGGACCTTCAGTCAAATACAAATATGAAAGTTGGAATCATTAACATATCTACTAGAACATATGAAAAATAGGGTTTATGGTTTCCATGATGAATTGATGATCGAAGAAAGTGGGTGTGTCACTCAAATTTGAGTCCAGAAAACCTCCCATATTGTTAAATCATGCCAATAGTCTATCCATGACAAATTTTAGAGCTTCCAAAACTGTTTGAAAAAATTTCAACGTTAGCCCCATTCGCAGGTCCATGTTGTCAGTGTCTAGTCCTCATGCAATTTTCATTCCTCCCTCATCGTTCCTCATTCCTCTTTCCTTGACCATGGTGTAGTCCCCAAGATCCATTATTTTTGTACAAAATTACATACTAATGGCATAAAATTATCGATGAATGTTTTTCGTCAATAGTATAGCAAATTCGTCGCAAGATTATCTACATTCGTCTCTCTTGCGACGATATGAAATGATGCTTGGATTCATTTCATATTTGATTTATCAACTTGAAATCTCAATTTGATACTTTGCAGTACACTAGCTGGACCTTCAGTCAAATAAAAATATGAAACCTGGAATCATTAACATATCTACTAGAACATATGAAAAATAGGGTTTATGGTTTCCATGACGAATTGGTGATCGAAGAAAGTGGGTGTGTCACTCAAATTTGAGTCGACAAAACCTCCCATATTGTTAAAGCATGCCAATAGTCTATCCATGAAAAATTTTAGGACTTCCAAAACTGTTTGAAAAAATTTCAATGTTGGCCCCATTCACAGGTCCATGTTGTCAGTGTCTAGTCCTCGTGAAATTTTCATTCCTCCTTCGTCGTTCCTCATTCCTCTTTCCTTGACCATGGTATAGTCCCCAAGATCCATTATTTTTGTACAAAATTACATACTAATGGAATAAAATTATCAATGAATGTTTTTCGTCGATAGTATAGCAAATTCGTCGCAAGATTATTTACATTCGTCTCTCTTGTGATGATATCAAATGATTCTTGGATTCATTTCATATTTGGTTTATCAAATTGAAATTTCAATTGATACTTTGCAGTACACTTGTTGGACCTTCAGTCAAATACAAATATGAAACATGGAATTATTAACATATCTACTAAAACATATGAAAAATAGGGTTTATGGTTTCCATGATGAATTGATGATGGCAGAAAGTGGGTGTCACTCAAATTTGAGTCTGGAAACCCTCTCATATTGTTAAGGCATGCCAATAGTCTTTCCATGACAAATTTCAGTGCTTCTAGAAACTGTTCGAAAAAATTTCAACGTTGGCCCCATTCACAGGTCCATCTTGTCAGTGTCTAGTCCTCGTGCAATTTTTGTTCCTCCTTCATCATTCCTCATTCCTCTTTCCTTGACCATGGTGTAGTTCCCAAGATCCATTATTTTTGTAAAAAATTACATACTAATGGCATAAAATTATCGATGAATGTTTTTCGTCGATAGTATAGCAAATTCGTCGCAAGATTATTTACATCCGCCTCTCTTGCAACGATATCAAATGGTGCTTGGATTAATTTAATATTTGGTGTATCAACTTAAAACCTCAATTTGACACTTTGCAGTAAACTTGCTGCACCTTCAGTCAAATACAAATATGAAACTTGGAATCATTAACATATCTACTAGAACAAATGAAAAATAGGGTTTATGGTTTCCATAATGAATTGATGATGGAAGAAAGTGGGTGTGTCACTCAAATTTGAGTCTAGAAACCCTCCCATATCGTTAACGCATGTAAATAGTCTATGCATGACAAATTTCAGTGCTTTAAGAAACTGTTTGAAAAAATTTCAACGTTGGCCCCATTCACAGGTGCTTGTTGTCGGTGTCTAGTCCTCGTGCAATTTTTGTTCCTCCTTCATCTCCTCTTCCTTGACCATGGTGTAGTCCCCAAGATCCATTATTTTTGTAAAAAATTACATACGAATGGCATAAAATTATCGACGAACATTTTTCGTCGATAGTATAGCAAATTCGCTGCAAGATTATTTACAATTGTCTCTCTTGCGACGATATCAAATGATGATTGGATTCATTTCATATTTTTTTTATCAACTTGAAATATCAATTTGATACTTTGCAGTACACTAGCTGGACCTTTAGGAAAATACAATAATGAAAGTTGTAATTATTAACATATCTACTAGGACATATGAAAAATAGGGTTTATTGTTTCCATGATGAATTGATGATGGAAGAAAGTGGGTGTGCCACTCAAATTTCAGTCCAGAAACCCTCCCATATCGTTAAGGAATGCCAATAGTCTATCCATGAAAAATTTTAGTGCTTCCAAGAACTGTTTTTAAAAAATTTTAACGTTGGCCCGATTTGTAGGTCCATGTTGTCGGTGTCTAGTCTTCGTGCAATTTTCATTCCTCCTTCATATTTCCTCATTCATATTTCCTTGACCATGGAGTAGTCCCCAAGATTAATTATTTTTTTACAAAATTACATACTAATGGCATAAAATTATCGACGAACATTTTTCGTTGATAGTATAGCCAATTCGTCGCCATATTATTTACATTCCTCTCTCTTGCGACGATATCAAATGATGCATGGATTCATTTCATATTTGGTTTATCAACTTGAAATCTCAATTTGATACTTTGCAGTACTCATGCAGGACCTTAAGTCAAATACAAATATGAATCCTGGAATCATTAACATATCTACTAGAACATATGAAAAATAGTGTTTATGGTTTTCATGATAAATTGATGATGGAAGAAAGTGGCTGTGTCACTCAAATTTGTTTACTGAAACCCTTCCATATCGTTAAGTCATGCCAATAGTCTTTCCATGACAAAATTTCAGTGCTTCTGGAAACTTTTTGAAAAAAATTCAATGTCGGCCCCATTCGCAGGTCCATGTTGCCCATGTCTAGTTGTCATGCAATTTTCGTTCCTCCTTCATAGTTCCTCTTTCCTTGACCATGGATTAGTCCCCAAGATCCATTATTTTTGTAAACAATTACATACTAATGGCATAAAATTATCGATGAACATTTTTTGTCAATAGTATAGCAAATTCGTCGCAAGATTATTTACATTCGTCTCTCTTGCAACGATATCAAATGATGCTTGGACTCATTTAAGATTTGGTTTATTAGCATGAAATATCAATTTGATACTTTGCAGTACACTTGCTAGACCTTCAGTCAAATACAAATATGAAACATGGAATCATTAAAATATCTACTAGAACATATGAAAAATAGAGTTTATGGTTTCCATGATGAATTGATGATGGAAGAAAGTGGGTGTGTCACTCAAATTTGAGTCCATAAACCCTGCCATATCGTTAAGGCATGCCAATAATCTATACATGACAGATTTCAGTGCTTCCAAAAATTGTTTGAAAAAATGTCAACGTTGGCCCCATTCGTAGGTCCATGTTGTCGGTGTCTAGTCCAAATGCAATTTTCATTCCTTAATCATTGTTCCTCGTTCATCTTTCCTTGACCATGGTGTAGTCCCCAAGATCCATTATTTTTGTGAAAAATTACATACTAATGGCATAAAATTATCGACGAACTTTTTTCGTCGATAGTACAGAAAATTCTTCCCAAGATTATTTACATTCGTCTCTCTTGCGATAATATGAAATGATGCTTGGATTCATTTCATATTTGTTTTATCAACTTGAAATCTCAATTTGATACTTTGCAGTACACTAGCTAGACCTTCAGTCAAATAGAAATATGAAAGTTGGAATCATTCACATATCTACTAGAACATATGAAAAATAGGGTTTATGGTTTCCATGATGAATTGATGATGGAAGAAAGTGAATGTGTCACTCAAATTTGAGTCCATAAACCCTCCCACACCATTAAGTCATGCCAATATTCTATCCATGACAAATTTTAGTGCTTCCAGAAACTATTTGAAAAAATTTCAATGTTGGCCCCATTCACAGGCCCATGTTGTCGGCGTCTAGTCCTCGTGCAATTTTCGTTCCTCCTTCATCATTCC
>SNQJ01S0082060.1:0-15029 GCA_010110895.2 Picea sitchensis
GGGTATTCCCTCACAAAGGAGAAAGAATGAGGACTATCCACAACATTCAGGAAGTTTAAATAGTAGAAGACATGGGAGGAAGCATTCCAAGGATTTATTGAGCCTTGGACAACAAGAAAGTTGAATATCAATCTCCCATGATTGAAGTGGAAGGTAAGATTGATAACCAACCCATAACAATTTTAATTGATTATGGAGCTAGCCATAGTTACATAAACTATAATATTGTTGAAATATTTTCCTTGCAAATAAGTAAGCATAAGAAATCTTAGTTAATTCAATTAGCCACAGGAGCTAAGAGAAAGATCAATGAGTTGGTTAAATATTGTCTGATAAGCATGACTGGACTTAACACAAAGGTAGATGTGAACATCATACCATTGGGTTCATATGATTGCCTAATTGGCATGGATTGGTTAGAAAAACATCATGTTTTCCTAGACTATTACAACAAGATAATCACATGTCTTTATGAGGATGGGCAACATGGCAAGATTCAGGGCATTCCAAGAGTTGTAGATGTTAGAGAAATTTCAGTTATGTTGTTGAAGAAGATTTTTAGGAAGGGATGTTTGATTTTTTCACCCCATATGGAAGAGGCATCCAAAGATAAAGTGGCAAGCATTGAACACCATCCAATCTTGAGGGATTTCAAATATGTTTTTAGGGAAATCCCGGGATTGCCACCAAAGAGAGACATTTATTTCTCTATTGATTCAATGCCAAGAGCTTCCCCAATGTCCAAGACACCATATAGAATGGGCACACCAGAATTGAAAGAGTTGCAGATGCAAATTGAAGATTTGTTAAAGAATGGGTATATACACCAAAATATGTCACCTTGGGGAGCCCCAGTTCTTTTTGTAAAGAAGAATGATGGAACCTTAAGGTTATGTATTGATTTCGGACAGCTAAATAGGGTCACCATAAAGAACAAATATCCTTTTCCAAGAATTGATGATTCATTTGATCAGTTGAAAGGTGCAAGAATATTTTCCATGATAGACTTGAGATTCCGCTATCATCAAGTGAGGATAAAGGAAGAAGGCATCAACAAGACAACATTAAAGACAAGATATTGGCATTATGAATTCATGGTAGTGCCATTTGGACTATCAAATGACCCAATAGTTTTTATGTGCCTGATGAATCGAGTGTTCAGGGAGTACCTGGAAAAGTTTGTAATTGTGTTCCTAGATGATATACTCATCTAATCTAAGTCAGAAGAGGAACATGAGCAAAATTTAAGAATGGTGTTGCAAGTTTTAAGAGAGCATAAATTGTATGTTAAGCTAAGTAACTACATCTTTTATCAAAAGAATATTCACTACTTGGGGCATATAATTTCAGCAGAAGGGATAGCAGTTGATCCTGAGAAGATAGAGGCCATTAGAGGATGGTCAGCGCCAAGAAATGTCATGGAGGTCAGATCATTCATGGATCTTGTCAGTTATTACCGAAGATTCATAAAAGGATTTTCAAAGATTGCAAGTCCAATCAATTATTTGCAAAAGAAGGGAGTGAAGTTTGAATGGACTTCCAAGTGTGAAGAGAGTTTTCAGCAGTTGAAGGAAATATTGACAAGTGGGTCAATATTGAAGATTGCAGATCCGGATGAAGATTTTGTTGTGTGCACTGATGCATGAAAGGAAGGGTTCAATGGAGTCCTTAGTCAAAAAGATAATGTGGTATGCCATGAGTCTAGGAAATTAAAGGAGCATGAAAGAAATTATGCTACACATTTCTTGGAATTAACAACAATTGTACATGCATTAAAAATGGGGAGACACTACCTCATGGGTAAGAAATTTGAGCTAAGAACAGACTAATGTGCTCTAAAGCATTTTTTTGGACAACCAACATTAAATGTCAGACAAACTAGATGGCTCAAATTCCTTAGTGAATATAACTTTGAAATCAAGCATATAAAAGGTAAGGAAAATCAAGTGGTCGATGAACTTAGTAGGAGAGCTCATGAAGTGCATGTTGCAGCAATTAGCATGTACATGATTGTTTTAAAAGATAAAATTATTGAAGCTGCAAATTCAGATTAGCAGTATGTGAACATAAAAGAAAAATTATAACAAGATAATTTTCAGCAAAAATTTAATTATTATGAGTTGAAAGAAGATGGAATTATCATGTACAAAGGCAAAGTATATGTGTTGAATTCCAATGAGCTGAAGGAAATGAATAATGTGTCATATGTTGGGCACCCAAGATATCAGAAGACAATTGTGGTTGTGAGAAGCCAATACTTTTGGTCAGGAATGAAGAAGGAAGTGGCTAATTACATAGCTAGATGTCTAGAATGTGAAAAAGTGAAGACAGAGCATAGACACCTAGAAGGTTTGATACAGCCATTTCCCATTCCAGAATGGAAGTGGGAAGTTGTCACAGTTTATTTTATTACTAAGATTCCCATAACAGTGAAGTGGCATGATTCCCTCATGGTGGTGGTGGACAAATTAACTAAGGAAACATATTTTATTTCAGTGAAGACAACACACACAGTAGCAAATATTGCAGAAATCTACATGAAAGAAGTTATTAGGCTACATGGGGTGCCTAAGGAAATAGTTTCAAATAGAGATATTGTGTTTACTTCCAATTTTTTGAAGGGCTTGTTCAAGGGCTTTGGAACAAATTTAAATCTCATTACAACGTATCACCTAGAGTCCAATGGGAAAATAGAGAGGACTAACAGGATAATTGAGGACATGCTCAAAATGTATGTGATGGACCAGCCATCAAAGTGGGAAGATTATATTCATTTGGTTGAATATTCCTACAACAATGGGTGTCAGGCCTAATTGAAAATGAGTCCATCTGAGGCATTGTATGGCAGAAAATGTAACACGCCAGTGAGTTGGGATAATCCAAGAAAGGGAGCATTTGTTGGGCTAGATTTTCTAAAGGAAATGGAAGAGAAAATGGCAAAGATAAAGCAGAATTTAAAGGTTTCCCAACATAGGAAGAAAATATATGCAGACAAGAATAAATTTTTTAGATATTTTGAAGTGGGAGAACATGTTTTCTTAAAAGTGAAGGCAAAGAGAAGTTCGCTAGGATTAGGAAGTTGTCTGAAGTTGGCAACGAGATATTGTGGGCCTTTTGAAATCTTAGAAAAGATAGGATTGTTTGCATACATGCTAGCATTTCCTGCATCCATGAGAGTTCATAATGTATTGCATGTGTCATTATTAAAGAAATATGTTCCTGACCCTAACCACATAATTGATTGTAATGTAATCTAGGTGGAGCACGAAGGGGATTTCTGGGTGGAACTAGTATGCATCTTGGACCGAAAATTCAAAGCGATTAGGAAAAAGGTCATAGGCATAGTAAAGGTTTAATGGACCTACTACGGTCTTGAAGATGCTACATGGGAGCATGAATAAAACATGTGAGAAGAATACCCGCAAATATTTGACAATTTTGAAGAAGAAAAAATGCAAGACTCCATTTTGAGTAGCTAGAGTTCTGGAACCACATCTCATAGTCCTAACCAACTACGTTGGAGACCTTGATAAAGTACTGGCTCATTTCTTGGGTTAGACTTGATAAACAGATGGTACATCCCTTTCGTTATCCTTGATAAACGAATGGTGCATTCCTTGGGTCAGTGAGTTGAGAAGAACATGAGATTTTGGTTGGGACTTTTCTTGAAGTGTAAAATTGCAAAATTTTATTTTTTGAAAGTATTGTGATGTAAATTTGCATATATGTATATCGGCATAGTGTGCATTGAGGAAAACACACAATTGTAGGGGAGGGGGAATGTAACATCCCCATTATAATCCCCAGTTTAATTAATGATTATGTAGATATAATGTGTGGGTACGGCTAAAGCGATGTAATATGTGAATTGCATTTCTATGCTTTAATAATAAAATGTGATGCCAACTGTTAAGGGGACATGGACAAAGATGGGGGCTGAATTAATCCACAAGAGAGGGGAGGGTCTAAGAGAATGCCTAAGAGGGTGTCTAAGGGGGAATTACCATGTATATTAATCCAACCCATTTTCCTAAATTTGTTGTTTGTATATGAACCTTGTAATTTATGATTGAGTGTTCCCAAAGCCAATCATCAAATACATGTAAGAGGGTGGGTGTGAGTAGTCACATCCCATAGTTATTGTGCACATGGGAGTTCAGTACAATCATCTTGGGGAAGTGTGTGAGTCAATAAAGGCAAGAAAAAGGAAGGAAATTTGTATGGGTTGGGACAAGATTTTTAGATAGTCAAGTTTTTGTGCATGAGGAGCAAGGAGAGAGAGAGAAAGTGAGCTCGGAGATGGTGTAGCAATGGAGGGTGAATTCTAGAGAAAAATGGAGCGTATTCAGAGTGTTTTGGAGTTGAATACTAAAGAACCAGGTTTTCAGGCCTGAAGAGTGAAATCCTGAGTGAGTTGCACTAAAACAACAAGTGTTTTTTGTTGTTTACTGGTAGTTTTCCTAGGAGTGAGTTCCCTTGAGTTCCCAGCTGAGAGATTCCTATCTACCTATGCAAGAGAGACCCTAATAAACGAATGGGATGCCCGATGAACTAAGATAAATGAAGGGGTACATTCCTTGGGTTGGTCAGGTCAAGAGGAAGAGATCTAGTGGAAAATCAGGATAGTTGTAGGAAGATGGCAGTGGGTTGTGAGCTTCATGAATTGTGAGTGGACTATGAGCTACCACCCTCTTTTGTGGATTACTAGCCTCAGCTTAGGGGTGACTGGCTATTGAGTTTTGGAACAATCTGTCTATGGTTGGGTGGAACGTTCGTCCCAAGCAGTTGCTTGCACAACTATTTATAAAAGATAAGTGCTTTATCTTGTTTCTATTTGTATTTTTGAGTTAAAATGTTGTGCATGAACTCTCTATATGAGAAATATTATATGTTGGTGTGCTAAATTATTAGGTTGCATTCATATTGATTTTAACATGTTGTAGATGCATCGAGTGTATGGTATCAAACAATATCCAATTTTGTATGTAATTCGTAGTTGTAAGATACATGAAATTCATTAGTTAGCGAAAATTTCATTTTTATGAGTATTTCGCACCGTAATGTCCCTTGGTTGGGTTGGGGGACATTACATTTAAATCTTATCAAAATAAAATATTGCAAATAAAATTTCTCATGACACTGATCAACAAACCCACTGCCTAGACTGATAGTCGTAGTTTATTGTGAGAATTCTAATTCCCCATACCACGACCCGTTTACACTACCTCTTCCAAAAGCAATGGAAATAACAATGGAATTGGAAATTTCAATTTTAAGGCTTAGTAAAACAAATGAATGCAAATATAAATTCTCAGGAGATGGGTGGAAGGACCTGAAGACCAAGATGATCCTGAGATGCAAACAATTCAAATTCCAAATTGAAATATCTTTGCCCCAATTTACTTCATTCCCAACGCACCTTTGAGAGACAACACCAGTAGAATTGGGGGTTTCAATAACTGCCCTGCCAAAATTACTACAATCACGCATGCTAGATAGATGTCCTATGATATGTGTGAGCCGCAACACATTCATTCCCAAACTCCACTATATGTCACTATAAGTAAATGCACACTTTATGGACTTAAGGGATGGGGAGACCCGATTTATTTCCATTCATTAGAAACTCTATTTCTTCTAACACTGAGCCCACCTTGGCCCATTTATCATCCTCAAAGTTCAGTTCTCTCTTATTGTGAAACAAGGAGACCGATACATCACACTAGTGTAAACATTACACCCGGTGATGGAGTTTTTAACAATTTCCCTTATCTCCATCATGGAGTCGTCGAGTATTGTCAACTTCCATATTCCCATTGATTTTGCCACTCTAATGCCTTAAAAAAGGGTGCAGGTATCTACTTCATTGTTGACATCATCCCTAATCCCTAAGCATAGCAAGCGACTATATGTCCTCTGGGATTGCATATAATCCCCTCCGCACCTATCGCCCCTTGTATGTATTTTTAATTATCACAATTTTATATTATTATGTAATGAAAATTATTTAGACAAATGGTTGGCCCAAATCATGGTAGAGAATAAAACTAGAATTATTGGTGATTTCACAAACACTCATCTTCCACGAGTATATTTATGCATTATTAATTCTCACTGAGTTTTACTAATTCCATAGTATATTTATGCATTATTAGTTCTTGTTGAGTTTTAATAATTCCATAAAGTTAATACAATATCGAAATCATTTTTTCTTCATTTATTATGTTGGATATGAAAAATAATTAATAACATTTTCAACCATCACCTTGAAAAAAAATGGTTTGTAACTTCGAGCTCTTTAATAAATTTTGAATCATTTTTAATTGTAAGATGTGTTTGTTGACTATTTTTGTAAGATTAATATTAACAACTATTGTTGTTAAGGTCGTCACTTTAGTTTAAGGTTTTTTTTTTATCTCTTTATGTATTTATATAAAAAAAAAATAGAATTATTTTCATGATTTAATAGAATATTTTGTTAAACAAATTCATGATTTAAAAAAATTAATCCAATTTGATGTAGAATTTTTTCATGATTTAATATACAATATGTCATCACTATTTTGTAAGATTAATTTTAACAACTATAGTCATCTAGGCAACTTTAGTTGAAGGTATTTTTAATATATATTTTTATATTTAATATTAAAAGTTAAAATTATTTTCATGCTTTAATATTGTAACACACCCGCCCCTTTATAGGGGCTACTATAGAGTAAAGCCTCTAAATTTTCATTTTTGTTCTCTCGCGCGAACAAGCACCAGGCGCAAGTGCTTCCTCCACGTGACCACTACATGTGACCACAATCCTAACTAAAAGGTGCTTCATGACTTCTGTCGTCAGGTATTCACATACGAGCCAACCTTGACTCACCTGACTCCCGAACTCCCGAGCTAAGAACCTAGCCCAGCGCTAGCTCTGTTCCTTAACCTCTATCCATGTGACCCCCCCCCGTTATGACTCGGGGCCCAACCCTCAAGCGCTTCGGGACTTCGCGTATCGCGAAGGTGGAAATTAGTCTGTCTCCTTTCCTCAGAATCCCGAAATCTGAAATCTCGATGTCAGATCAATGGTCCACAATCTCCCATGACCCAACGGCTTAGATCAACTCTTCTTGAATCTGGACTTCGTGTTTCGCGAAGTTGGAGGGGCCCTCACCTCCCTTCTCTCAATCCCCGATATCTCCTTGGACAATCAACGGTCCACACCCTCCCTTTGATCAACGGTTGCGATCAAATCACAAACTCGGACTTCGCGAGTTCTCACAACTCCTATCTCTGACTTCCTGAGTTGTGAGTCAGCGAAATGTTGATCTTTTGCCATGTGTCCCTTCTTGACAGACTTCTAGGATTGTTGCAGCTCCCAGCTCCTCGGGTATTCGCCTGTACTCCTTGAAAATATTTCGAGGTTCAAATCCTCGAACTCTCGGATCTACTGTCGCCTGTCCTCTAACAATGAGTGGTTCCAATTAACTTTGAAACTTCAGGACTTCACAAAATTCCACTCTCCTATGCACTTTCAAAGGGTTAGACCTCGTGCACTTTCCTATGTATCCCACGGCTATGGTCCTCCGTGCATAGATCCGATGAACGGGGTTTGTCCTCTCCCTTTGCATGAACTCTGAACTCGTAGGTACAATGGTTGAGGTGGGAACCAAAGGATCCATAGATTAATGATCCATGTTACTTCGTGACTTCAGGTTTCGGAGGTTTTGGTCGCACCAACCCATAATCTTCCCAATACGTGAACTCATAACTCATAGATCTGAGGGGCTAGAGGGATTAGCTCCTGCACTCTTTCCCATAGCCAATGGCCATGACAGCCCTTGGCTCCTTCCAGACGGATTCATCCGTCTGTCCTTCGAACAAGGAAAACCTTTCCCTTTCAGTATTTTCCTGAGTTCACACCCCGAACGGGTTAGGGATTTGGGTCTGGAAATTCACACAGCAAGGTGGTCAGGGGAAAGTATTATCTTTATATGGGTGGTTTCAGGTCTACACGATATTTCCTATCTCTACCATTTTATGACTTATGTCTGGGAAGCCCTCCGGAGTGAAGATGGGCATACAGTTTATCAGTGGGAAGTGTAAGTTCTCAAGGAGATGGAAGCATATGCATAACACAGCCATTTCACAGAGAGATGTTCATATATATATAAGAACTAGTTTGGTGAAGTTTAACGCAAACATTCATGGTCCCCTTCACCCTCTCTCCATATAGAATTCGTGGTCTTTCTAAGTACACCCCCCTTCCATTAGTCATGCAACACTTGTCTATTTTCTTAGTAAATAATTAGGTTCACATTTGTTTACCTTTCAAACAAAGGTCCATCGAATCAATATTCACACATATAAAGTTTGCCATAGTCTTTTGGCCATTTATAGTTATATTTACAAACTGGGGGAAACAAGCCGTCATAATTCCCTCCCCCTTAAAGGAACATCGTCCTCAATGTTATATCTATTAACATGTCCTGTATGTATACAAGTGAACAAAAATGGGTATGCTTGTCTCATGGCATCCTTTGTTTCCCATGTGGCCTCATCTAGGCCAAAGTGTTTCCACTGCACCTTGACCTGTGCAATGGTTCGATTCTTGAGTGGGGTTTCATTTCTGTCTAGTATGCATTTAGGTTCTGGTGGGAATTCTCCCTCTGGTTCCACCTGGATCATAGGCCAGTCAATTATATGATTAGAATCATGTACATATTTCTTCAGCAATGAAACATGGAAAACATTTTGTTCTTTTACTGTGGGAGGAAGTGCTAGCCTATAGGCTACATGTCCCACTCTATCTAAAACTTCAAAAGGTCCACAATACCGGGGTTCCAACTTGGCACAATCTCCCATCCTCGGGGAACTCTTCCTGGGCCTAAATCTGAGATAGACATGGTCTCCCATCTTGAATTCTCTGTGGGTTCTCTTTCTATCAGCATAAATTTGTTGTCTATTCTGAGCGATTTTCAGATTTTGCTTTATCTGAATCACTTGTTGTTCCATTTATTTCAACATGTCGGGTTCAATCGTAATTTTGTTCACGGAATTACTCCAACTGACTGGAGTGTTGCATGGCCTACCATAGAGGACTTCGAAAGGGCTCATCTTTAGTGATTCTTGGTAGTCATTGTTGTAGGAAAATTCCACCAGTGGGAGGTAATCTTCCCACCTTTTAGGTTGATGCATTAAATGCATCCTCAGCATGTCTTCTAATATTTGGTTCACTCTTTCCATCTGTCCATCAGTTTGAGGATGATACGTCGTGCTAAACAATAATTTGGTCTCCAGGCTAGCCATCAAGGATTTCCAAAATTTTGAAGTAAATTTTGTGTCTCTGTCAGACACGATCTCCTTAGGCATGCCATGTAGTCTGAATATCTTCTTCATGAATATGTTGGCAATATCTATTGCCTTGCAAGTTGATTTGACGGGAATAAAATAAGTGGACTTGCTCAATTTATCCACCACTACCATGATGGCGTCATTATGCCTGGCCGATGTTGGTAATCTGGTGATGAAATCCATGGAGATGGTCTCCCATTTCCATTTTTGGAATGGTAGAGGTTGTAATAATCATGTTGGGTTTCGGTGTTCTGCTTTAACTATCTAGCATTCTAGACATTTAGCTAAATACTCAGTTATGTCTTTCTTCAATCCAGGCCAATAGAATTGTTTCCTGGTGGCCATGACCATCTTCTGATAGCCCGGATGGCTGGTGTATGGTCTCTTGTGCAATTCGTCAATTATGAACCTCTTCAAGTCATCACAACTTGGAATATATAGCATGTTTTGGTAAGTCAGTAGACCTCCATATAGCATCTGATAGCCTTCATACTTTATCCCTACGGTTTCTTGCTCCATGTACGAGGTCACGGTCTGGAAGAATGCGTCTCTTTCTTGTGCATTCCTGACTCTTTCCCTGACATTCATCTCGTAGGTGCTCACCGATGCCAGGTGAATTATTTTCATACTTTTGCTAAGGGAATCAGGCACCTTATTTTCCTTTCCTTTGATATGTTTGATTTTGAAATCAAACTCGCTAAGGAGGACCATCCACCTAGCTTGTCTAGAATTGAGTTTTGGTTGGTCAAACAGGTGCTACAATCCATAGTGGTCTGTCATAAGTACAAATTTCCTACCCAGGAGGTAGTGCCTCCACATTTTCAAAGCATGCACTATGTCGGCCAACTCTAGATCATGGGTCACATAGTTGACTTTATGTTCATTCAATTTTCGAGATTTATAACAAACTACGCTTCCTTCTTGCATAAGGACTCCTCTGAGTCCTTCCTTGCAGGAATTTGTGCACACGAGGAAGTCATTATCGGGATCGAGCACGGGTGCATGGGTCAGAAGGTGTTTTAGTGATTGAAACCTTTCTTCACATTCCGGTGTCCAAATGAATTTAACCCCCTTCCTCTGGAGGGCAGTGATTGGACAACCAATCTTGGAAAACCCTTTTATAAACCTCCTATAGTATCATGTTAAACCCATAAAGGATATGATATCCGAAGCATCCTTTGGGGTAGGCCATTCCATGATGGATCTGATCTTGTCAGGGTCTACTGCTACCCCTTTTTCAGATATGACATGGCCCAAGTACTGTATTTTCTTCTAGAAAAGTCACACTTGCTAAATTTGGCGTAGATCTGATGCTCTCTTATAACTTGAAGTACAAGTTTAAGATGTTCCTCATGTTTCTCTCTATTCTTGGAGTATATTAACATATCGTCAATAAAAACCAATACAAACTTGTCTAGGAATTTGCTGAGTACATTGTTCATCAAGCACATAAAGGTGGCAGGGGCATTGGTTAATCCAAATGGTACTACCACAAATTCGTAGTGACCATATCTTGTCCTGAAGGTGGTTTTGTGGATGTATTCATCCTTGATTCGAACTTGATGGTACCCAGATCTCAAGTCAATCTTTGAGAAAATCGTAGCACCCCCCAATTGATCGAACAAGTCATCGATTCTAGGTAAGGGGTATTTGTTCTTTATGGTTACCTTATTGAGTTGTCTATAATCTATGCATAGTCAGAATGTACCATCTTTATTCTTCACAAACAGGACTCGTGCTCCCCATGGAGACACGTTAGGCCGGATGTAGCCTTTGTCCATCATTTCCTTTAGCTGTAGTTTTAGTTCGACTAGCTCGGGTGTACTCATCCTATAGGGGGTCCTAGATATTGGTACCGCTCTAGGTGCAAGTTCTATTGAGAATTCAATGTCCCTTCTCAGAGGTAGACCTGGTACCTCTTCTGGAAACACATTTCTATACTCTCTTAGTATGGGGTGGTTTTTTAGGCTCAACCTGTCATCCTCAACAGATTCCAACACTTGTATTGCATATAGAGGACATTCCTTTCTGCAATACTTTTTCATTTGAAGGGTTGATATTCGTCTCACTAAGATAGGCTTCTGAATCCCTTGGAGGGTTATCTTTCTCTCTTCTTCATTTACACATTCCAAGGTTTTATGGTAACAATCCAGCTTAGTTTTATATGCAGTTAGCCAATCCATACCAATCAGCAGGTCATACGATCCTAGGGGAAGTATGTTAAGGTTAGATTGGGTGGGTAATCCATCCATAGTGAATTGGCAAGCTGGTACGACCTCCGCTATTTTTCTTTTGGTGCCAGTGGCTAACTGCACCAACCATGGCTTAGTATGTTTATGTGGTTGTAATTTACACTTATCAACAGCTTGAGGGGCCACATAACTCAAATTTGAACCAGGGTCAATTAAAATAGATACTAGATGGTTGGTGATCATACCTTCCATCTCCACCGCTGAATCTTGGTGGTCGGTTTGTTTATTATCCATGACTGCATAAATTCGTGGCATACTCCTGGCCACATCATTGACGGTGGTAGATTCTTGGATGTTGTAAATTCTCCTACTGTTATGTTGTATGTGCGGACAGTCCCTCAATAGATTTTCTTCTCCACAACCCCAACATTTCAAGGGTTCTTTCTTTGGGTTATCAGCCTTTCCTGGGGTTGATTCAAAAGGTTTATTTCCACTCCGGGAGGGGAAATGGTGTTGGTGTACACTTCGGGTAGGAAAGATCATCCTTGAATCCGTCTTATAGTTTTTAAATCTTAGGGGTTTAAACCCCTTTTCTAGAACCCCGAACTATTCTTCTGCTTCCATCCTTCGCAAGGTTTCTTCTGAAGCCCAAGTTGTTCATAACAATATCTTGCCTTTCGGATAGTGTCTTCTGGGGTCTTTGGCTCGTCAAACTCAATTCTGTTCTAATAGTCCTTAGGTAGCCCACTGATAAATCATTGCACATTTGCCTTTTTCACTTTTATGTAGGGTACATACCTCAGCAACTCAAGGAATCTGTTGACGTATTCCTCTATGGTGAGTTTCCCCAACTTGAGTTCATAGAACACTTTAGTCTTATCGTCGAAATATTTTTCCGGTTGATACTTCTTCCTAAAGTATTTCTCAAACTATTCCCAAGATAGGTCCTCTTCATGAATCACTTTCACATTCTTAAGGTCTTCCCACCAAATGGAAGCCTTTCCATTCAGGTTGAAAGTGGCTACTCGGGCCTTCAAGTTTTCAGAGAAGTCATGGACTCTTAAATACTTTTTTAGTCCAAGCAGTGAGGCCTCCGCCTCCTCTCCTTTCTTAATCTCATCATCGAAAGAGGGTGGTTTGGCCTTCCTGAATTCTTCGAGACTATGACTTTTGGAATGATTTTGTTTCTTTTGTTTTCTTTGAGAATGTGAATTGATTCTACTACTTGAAGATCCCTTTGAGTCGTCAGTTTCCTTTCCATAGGATTCGTCTGACGCTTGTCCCCTGTCTCTAGGTTGGACCTTTCTCGAGGTACTCCTGCCAGTGCGGCCACTTAAAGGGAGACGTTTATCTATCTCAAGTGGACTTCTACTCCTCTTTTTCTGTTATCGGTCCACATGACTGGTGTTAGTCCCATGCTGCAGTTGTCATAGTATGTCAGATAAACTCTGCAGCAAGACTACAAAAAATTTCATTTGCTTCTCTTTCTCTTTTATCAATCTCTCGTTGTCATCCTTCCAGCTCTGTAATTCGGCCATGATACTCCTCATAGTATTAGCCAGATCCGGAGGGGTCTCTACCACCCTCCTCTCATCAGAATCTTCATCTCTATTGTGGGAGCCATCCCCCACTTCATGGCGCATCACCATTCTATATGATTGTAGTTTCCGGTGGTTGATCGACCGCTTGAGTGCAGACAAAACACTTGTTGTTATCCATCACTATATTAGTTCATAACCAGCACATAATTCACATTTCTTAAATACATACACACACAACAGTAAGTTGTCATTCTTTTCTATAATAAGGGCTTAACCAGACTTTTTAGGGAGGGAGTAAGGTAGGATATCACCCTTTAAAAACCTTAATGTGGTCTTTACGCAACTCGTCCATGAGCCCAAACAGGCCAAGTGTTGTAACCATGCTCTAATACCAATTTGTAACACACCCACCCCTTTATAGGGGCTACTATAGTGTAAAGCCTCTAAATTTATGTTTTTGTTCTCCCGCACGAACAAGCACCAGGTGCAAGCGCTTCCTCCATGTGACCACTACTCGTGACCACAAGCCTAACTAAAAGGTGCTTCTTGACTTCTGTCGTCGGGTATTCACATACGAGCCAACCTTGACTCACCTGACTCCCGAACTCTCGAGCTAAGAGCCTAGCCCTACGCTAGATCCGTTCCTTAACCTCTATCCATGTGACCCCCCCTCGTTATGACTCGGGGCCCAACCCTCAAGTTCTTTGGGACTTCGTGTATCACGAAGGTGGAAATTAGTCTGTCTCCTTTCCTCAAAATCCCTAAATCCGAACTCCCGATGTTATATCAATGGTCCACAATCTCCCGCGACCCGACGGCTTAGATCAACTCTTCGTGAATCAGGACTTTGCATTTCACAAAGTTGGAGGGTCGATCACCTCCCTTCTTCCGATCCCCAATATCTCCTTGGACAATCAATGGTCCACGCCCTCCCCTTGATGGACAGTTGTGATCAAATTGCAAACTCGGACTTCGCGAGTTCTCACAACTCCTATCTCTGACTTCCCGAGTTGCGAGTCAGCGAAATTTTGATCTCTCGCCACGTGTCACTTCTCGACAGAAGACTAGGATTGTTGCGGCTCCCACCTCCTCGGGTATTTGCCTCTGCTCCTTGCAAATATTTCAAGGTCCGAATCCTCGAACTCCCGAATTTGTTGCCGCATGTCCTCTGATGATGGACGGTTCTGATTAACAAAAGTCCACTCTCCTGTGCACTTTCAAAGGGTTAGACCTCGTGCACTTTCCTCTGGATCTCACGGCTATGGTCCTCCATGCATAGATCTAACGAACGAGGACTATCCTCTCCCTATGCATGAAATCCGAACTCACAGGTACAATGGTCGAGGTGGGTCCCGAAGGATCCATAGATCAATGATCCACATTACTTTGCAACTTCATGTTTCGGAGGTTTTGGTCACACCAACCCATAATATTCCCAATACGTGAACTCAGAACTCGTAGATCCGAGGGGATAGAGGGGTCAACTCAAGTTCTCTTTCCCATAGCCAATGGCCATGACATCCCTTGGCTCCTTCCAGACGGATCTCATCTGTTCATCCTTTGGACAAGGAAAACCTTTCCCTTTCGGTATTTTCCTATCAATATTTTCCTGAGTTCTCACCTCGAATGGGTTAGTCATTTGTTTTTGGAAATTCACACGGAAAGGGGGTTAGGGGAAAGTATTCTCTTCAGATGGGTGGTTTCAGTTCTACACGATAGTTCCTATCTCTACCATTTTACGACTTATGTCCGGGAATCCCTCCGGAGTGAAACTGGGCATACAGTTTACCAGTGGGAAGTGTAAGCTCCCAAGGAGATGGAAGCATATGCATAACATAGCCATTTCACACAGATATGTTCATACATGCATACATATATATGTGTGTGTGTGTGTGTGTGTGTGTGTGTGTGTGTGTGTGTGTGTGTGTGTGTGTGTGTGTGTGTGTGTGTGTGTGTG
>SNQJ01S0082061.1:0-15512 GCA_010110895.2 Picea sitchensis
CTGTAATCTTTTTCTTTGCATTAATAAACTGCTCCAAGTGGCCGCATTGGCTGGGGCCGTGGATGTTTCCCCGTAGGGCTTTTACCACGTGAAAACATTGGTGTGTTGATCTTTGATATGGTTATGTGAGTGGTTACTAAAGGTGTTCGTCCTCTGTTGGAATACCTGTGTTGTCGAACAAGACGAGGACACTAAACTTGCACAGCTAGAGATTGCACTAAGGGATCATTCACTGGATTGGTATATGATTTTAGCAACAAACAATCCACCAGGGACAACCAGAACAATTGTAGACATCAATAAATTGTTGATAAATGAGTTTCAAAATCCAAGTTCAGAGGAACAGTACATGAACGAGATGATAGAAATTAGACAGAAACCAGGAGATTATGTATGGGAGATTCACCAGAGATTAAAGCGTCTGAAAGGAAAGTTGAAATACCTCATGAAAGATATGTAGCACAGGAACCTGTTCGTTAATCCACTACTACCACACTTAAAATATCCACTCCGACAACAGAAGTTTCCGACACATGCAGAGGCTCTGCAGGAAGCCCTTCAACTGGAAGAAAACCAATATCAGAAGACAGATCTATCCATCGAAGAGATGAAGGAGGATTTGAAGAACTTAACATTCCAGCTAAACCAGAACAAAATTAAGTACAAATGAGAAGTCATTTGGTGTACCACATGAAAAACGGAAGGACACCACAAGAACAAATTTCTAACATTCGCGCAGTACATGGAAGATGGAATTCCAAATCCCTTACCAACAACAGGACTATGGTGTGAAATATGTAAGAAACGGGGTCAGGACCCATATCACTGCCCACTGATGCAGAAATACTAGACATTCCCAAAGAGTTCATATTGAAACTTTTGCAAGTCAGTGGGCCACGATGAAAAAGATTGTAGAACTATGGACTTGATGAGAGAGGAGACATCAGATGCATATAGGGTGTAGGCAGAAATGATGATCGAGAAAGTGTTGGCACAGGGGTAGACCCAGGGTTCAACACTTCAAGAGCGCACCAACAAAAACCTAACTACCGTCCCTTTCAGTAACACCTACGAAGAAGATGAAGTCTCACCCGAGGTAGAGGTAGGGGGGGTTGTAGGACTCAAGTGTCTAAAACCTAGATGGGACATAGATCTGTGATTACAACACTCAAAAAAAGCATTTAGCAGTTATCATTCATTAATATTTAACCCTTATTGAAATCGCAGATAAAACCGTAACTATAGAACAACTCAATATTCAATAAGATCTAACACATCTAAGAACTAAGCACATAGGAATAGATCATATCTAACATTCATTCACATTATTAAGAAGTAAGATACCATATCAGATGCATCTAATCATACATAAAGATAACAACACTAAGCATAAATCACATCAATCACACAAAGCAGGCATAACACCGGATATATTTGGTTCACCCCCAGCATGGGGCTACGTCCACCAACACTTCTTCTTATTTATTGTATTTTGTCAGTCTCCTTACATGCACAGAGCCTCAAAACCAACTCTGCATGGGATAGGAGATCTGCGTGAACCTCGCTAGATCCTCCTTCCCCGAGTTAGATCTCAGCATAAATCCTTCTTACACATTCTGCACACAATCTTCATACAATCACTTGCACATAGCTCTGCAAGTCTTAACACATAGTTTGCACAAAGCCTCTAGATCCGCACTAAGTTGATTCTACTAGGCCTTCTCTAGTGTCTCCTTCTTACATCACCTAGATATCTATTTATACATTACAAAGGGGCCTAAGCATGGGTAAAACCCATGGGCTGACATCTCATACCCATTACATAAAACCAAAACCCGAAAATTCCACAAAAGTTGGCGAGATCCCGCGATCTCCACTTCACCTTCGAACAACCAGTCGAAGTCCCAAAATTGGATGACTAGAGTTTCCAGAAAACCTGGTCAAGGGACAATAGGCCCCCAACACTCACCTGTGACTCGTCTTGAGTCACTCTGATCTAGGTAATTTTGCCTCAAACGCCTCAAGTTTGGCTTGAGTTGCTTCAACCTGTTGCTTCGCCAGAGCCTCTTGCTCGATGAACTCCTCAATAACTTTCTCATTCATAGGTCATGCCAAGCATTGTTATATATAAGTCAGCACTTGTTCTAGTTGTGCACCTTGTCCTTCGATATCCTTGACAATTGTGCAAGCTTCATCCTTCACTGGCTAGAGCCTCGGGGTCACTTCCATGACTTTACTCTAGATGGCATGGACTTGTTGCTAAACCATGCACTGTTCCTGGGATGTTTTCATCCTCTCAATCGTTGATAGTGGCTTCAACTACATTTGCACAGATGTTGCTTGTTTCTTTTCTTCCTAGAGTTGTGACTCCAATGTCTTTAGTTCAGGGTCCTCTACAAGGCACTCGTAGGTCTGTGCACTTCGACTGTTGAGTTGTTTGCATTCCAAGGTTAATGCCTTGGTTCTCTCAACTGTTCTCCTGGAAGTTTCCTCTCTCTGATCTCGCACTTCTTGTGGAGTTCTTGGCACTACTTGTAGCTCCAGTTCTGCTACTCTCTATTGAAGCTGTTGAATGGCTTCAGCAAGCTTTGCCACTTGACACTCCACTAGGTCTTCTTCTATATTCTCTAAGCCTGTCACAGAGTGAAGTTCTCTAGTGAGTGCTTATTTAACTCCAACCTGCTCCACTAGAAGCTGTTCTTTCTCCTTCTGAATTTGTGCTCTATCCTCTGTGAAATTTGTTTGGAGGTCATATTTTTCCTGCTTCGCAACCTGGCGTTGCTCTATGGCTTCCTCCTTTTCTTACTTCAAGGACTCTGTGGCCTATTCTTTTTCCTCCTATACACGATGAAGGAGAGATTCAATCGAGTCTACTAATTTGTGTAGCTAGGAAGGCTCATCTCCCAATTCAATTCCTGCAGATGACGATGGTGTAGTAGACACTGCGGGGCTGGAGTAGAGGGCTTGTTGTACCCCTTTTAGTTCTGCGTCGATCCTATCATACATGGTCACTTCCTTTGCTTCGCTTCTTTGTAAGATATATGTTGGCCCTTGACCAAGTTTTGGGAGTCTCTTGGTTATGTTGATCTATTTTGGAGCTTCGACAACCTGTCAAACGAGGAGCGCAAGACAAAGTAGAGATCACAGAATTTCGGCCCCCTTTTGGGCTCCTTTTTGGGTTTTTGGGAATATGTAACGGGAATGGGATGTCGGCCCATGGGTTTACCCATGTGTAGGCCTATTTTGTAATATATATATATATATATATGTGTGTGTGTGTGTGTGTGTGTGTGTGTGTCTAAGCCATATAGAGGAGTAGTTGATAATATATCTATGTGATGTAGGCTAAGTGACCAGAGTTGGATCTATGTGATCAAGGATTTGTGCATTCTGTGTAGGACTTGCAGAGTTGACTGCAAGTCCTTGTGCGAGACGATAGGAGGCTTAGTACTGTAACGCAAGGAAGAAGGATCTAGAGAGTTGCACAAGTCTTCTGTCTTGTGCGGAGTAAGGGTTTTGAAGGCTTTGTGCTTATAACTGATTGACTGAAGACAATAAAGAAGAAGAGTTGGTGGATGTAGCCCCAAGATGGGGGTGAACCATGTAAACATTGTGTTATGTGCTTTGTGCTTAGTCTTGGTGTGTTCACATGTTATTTGCTAAGTGCTTTGATATGTTTAGATATATCTACTTCTTCTTTGTGCTTATGATATGTGAGAATATTAGATCTGATCAAGATAGTCATGCTTAGTGCTTGATATGCTCATTTTGATTCATTTATATGCTAAGTGCTTAAATACACTAGATCAATGTTAATGTTGTGAAGTTATGTTTTATCAGCGAAGTGGTTATTGATTGTATATTGAGAACTGACGGTGCTAAGTGCTATATTAAGTTGTATAATCACATATATGTGTCCTAGGTAAGGTTTTAGACACTTGAGTCCTGCAACCATCCCTACTTCTACCTTGGGTGAGACTTCATGTTCTTCGTAGGTGTTTCCGAGAGGGTTGGTAGTTAGGGTTTTGTTGGTGCATTGTTGTAGCGTTGAACCCTGGGTCTGCCCCTGTGCCAACAAATGGTTCCATTGCCAAGACCTGAAACTGTGATTGCTGGGAACTAAGAAAGAAGAATCTATGTGCAAATATTCATCCTAGAGTTGTGGAAGATCTGTGCATAGATCTGTGCCCTAGCACGCAGTATTCTACTTGATTTATAAAGCCATGTGCTAAAGAAAGAATCTTGATCTGAAGAAAGGAGATCAGATCTAAAGAAATAATATTGATCTGAAGAAAGGAGATCAGATCTAAAGAAAAGAGGTAAGATCCAGAAGCTTTGTGCTCAAAGAAAGGTAAAATTGAGAACGTCTGATTAAAAGAGGTAATATCTGCAAGCCTTGTGCTCTGATAAAGGTAAGAATAGTTAAAAGTTTTATATCTGAAAGCTTTGTGCTCTGTAGAAGTAAGATAAGTGGAATTTTTTGTTTCTAGAGTATGGAACTAGGTATGTTTAATAGAGTCTGTCCTAGTTTGAAAGCTAGGGAATTGATAGATGAAAGAAGATTTGATATGAGTAGATATGATAAGAATAGTGAAATCTATGTTATACCTATGCATAGAAAGAATGTTTGGACTCATAAATGGATGCAGGATCCGAGAAAGAATTTGTTGCAGGTTAGCTACCATGATCCTAGTGCGTAGTATAGAGGAGGTTGGGGATCATTTAAAAGAAATAGAGGATTAACCCTCTGTTACAGTTGCAGAAAACAAGGAGACATTGCTAAACAATGCCCTGGGAGAAGACCTAGTTGTCTTTGTTGCAAATCTCTAGACCATGAAGTATTGGATTTCTCTAGAATGATTGCTAAACTTGAAAGAACGAATATGAACCAAGAGAACCCTAAGGCAGATCCAGAAACTAAGGCTATAGCAAAACCCCAGAAAGAATCAGACAAGGTATTTCTACAGATGAAAGACACCTTGGATGACCACTGACATGTTAGATTATCATAGATATTTAAAGAAAAGGAATGCATCGAAGCAAGAATAGGAGACTTTGACGTTGACTATTTTCTAGATGAAGAAACATAGGTGAATATCATGACAGAGAGAACTTGGGAAGTTATAGGGAGGCCTATTATGATTCCTTCATTAGGAGGACTAGGGTTATTCAGAGGAATACTAGTAAACTTGTGTGGAAGGCTCGCTCAGATACCTATGACCATCAATGGAACTTCGATAGAGGAAGATTTTGAGATTATTCAATTTGTTGAAGACAACGACCTGTTTACCATACTAATAGGAAAAACTTGGATTGACAAAGATCAAGCCAGATGAAAGAAATAATAAGAAGTATTAGAGAAGAATAAACAAGAGTTAAAATATTTCATGACCAGGAGGATCGCACACTTGATCAAATAACAGGAAAATGGATTGAATCTATTTGACATTAGAGACCTTGATGTTGAATATGCAAGAACACTAGAAGACCCATAGAAGACTGAAGTACTTACTCCAGGTAAAGAGGTATTACCCCTTAATCCTAGGAAAGAATCTCAACAACGCGCAGTGACTATGTTAAAAGAAGATAGGAATCATAATGAAAAAATCCATACCGAGACGAAGCTCACTAGAAAGAAGGCTAGGAAACAAATTAAGAAGAGAGCTAAGTTGTAGAAGGTTCCAGAAGGAACCTCACAAACATAAAATATTGCAAAATTGGAGCTTCGTTGGGATATTAGAACAGCGACACATGGCACTTCACCATGGCAAAGCAATATAGTCATTGGGAAGATTATAACCGTTCGATTGACGCTCCAAACGGGAAGAAAGGAAATAAAGGTCCATCATCATACCATTAGACCGCGCCATAACAGATCGAACAAGAGTTAATGGAGTCTCATAACCGTTGCAAGTGAACTGTTGCCGATTCGCCTACTTATCCCATCATGCCATGCACGTAGAACATTTTTGCTATCTGATAATTTGAAGCTCACAGACTAAGTGAATTGTATATAGTGATCGTTGCACTATTTTTGTTTGTTCTATTTTTGTATATAAGATCATCGTGACCGCAATAAATTTTAATCCCTATCGCATATGTCCGATGAGCTCACCGCGGTTGAAGAATCAGTAACGAAAGTTCTCCTCGAATTGCTGACAGAGAGAGTCATGTTGGAAAGAGGAGTGTCTACAGGTGTACAATCATATTCGACGAGAGGATTGTTGGCCTCTCCATCCACTGCTCGAGTTAGTCCATCTCGGTGAGTAGATGAAAAGTGAACTAAACATAGAGACGATCTCACGAATTCCAATCTGATTCCAAGTATTTTACATGCCTATCTACCCCCTTTGAGCGGTGCAGTCAATAGAGATAGTGTGCCCAGAGAGTTTGAGTACACTTTGGTCACTGTGTACCTCCCGAAAGGGATACACGCAGTATGCACAGACCAAGATAAGATCACAATGTTGAAGTTTAGCGACTTCAACCTCGGCGACAGGAAGGTATACAACATGATCACCCCACACAAGTATTTAACCAAAACTAAGGGAAATAACTCTAAGATCGTCCCCCAGACATGGACCATGAACCTCGTGCAGTCCACACTGCTCAATGTCATGAATATTCCTCACTTCGCTAGCCACTAAGAAGTGAATGCATGCGTCAAGTTGTTGTTGTCCTGCTACCATGGTGGATATTTGTGGTTGAACCACCGCATCATAGTAGATCTGACATTGATCAGTTGGATCACAGGGTTGATCATGCAAGGCCTTGACCCAAAAGATTTCTATCCCAGAAAGACCGTGAATCGCACTCTAGCATAGAAGTTTAAAGACACCTACGGAGATAGTGAAAAGGGCACACGAGGCTACAAGGTATCTTTGATCCAAAGTGGTGCAATGCACTTCACCTGCCAATTGATCACAGGAAATTTGGTGCGAAAGAATCAACCCACCCAAGTCATTGGTTTCGTAGTCGACCTCGCAGGGAAGTGCGCAAAAGGACTTCAAATGAATTGGGCGAAGTACCTCATAAACCAACTAGAAATAGATTGAAGGGAAGCGCGGGACCAAGGATATGAGTCCCACTTCAGTTGGCTTTCCATATTGGTCTCTTTTATCACATGGGAGATGCCAGAAGGTGCTACCTTCCCGGACATTGAGCCCTTTGAACCTCTGACCACAAATTTTAGTACACTGTGGTACTCCAGTGACATGAACAAGAAGTAGAAATCAAATGTCATCTTCCACACCTATTACAACCAGCTAAAGACAACCATCTAGTCTAAGCCTCGTATAACCCCCAACACTCTCCATAGGTTCATGCCCTTGATGAAATTCAACGTGGACCGCCATTTCATCTATATAACAGCACGCGTTGATGAGCATAAACAACAACTGCAGTCATGCTAAGGAATGGTCGGTGGAATTCCTCATCCCAACAAACCCCTCATAGCTATCTGATATTGACAGACAATAAGCAGCGTATGATACACCCGGACTGAGAAAGAACAAGAAAAATGAAGAAGCTCAAGATGTAAGTAGTACCTCGGCAAAGATTGCTTCTATCTCACATAAGAAAAGAGGTGATGGCAGAGAGATAGATGGTGCAAAAGTGGAGCAGAAGAAAGGAGAGGTTACACCACCTAGAGATGAGGAGGACACCTCGAAGAAAAGGAAGGTTTCCTCTCCAAAACCTTCTTCGAGGAAGAAATCAAAAGCAACTAGGACCAAATTTGAGACCACCCTCACCTCAGACGACTTCAACTTTAACGTCGCAGCACTGAACGATGCTTCATTGGAGATAGAAGAGAAGAAAGAAGCTAAGAAGGAGGAGGTGTTCAATCGGATCAAGGTTGAACTTCAAGGAATGCAACAAGCATTACAATCCATCTGCACAGTTCTTACTATGCCTCTATCAGTAGGAACATCAGAACTAGGTGATGAGTTAGCTCAACTCCACCGCATCGTTGATACAGTCGAAGCTCACCTTCGACGAGCTCAGGAAGAGACAGCACAAGCCACCCAGGATTTAGTGCAAGTACAGAAAGACCTTGAGGACCAACACAGTACTGGAGAATGAGAGAAGCTTGCTCTGCATGAGAAATTCAATGAGGAAAAAGCCCAGTTACAACAAAGTAAGCAATAGTTGCTTGTCGAGCAACTCGAAGTTAAGGAAATGGTTAACAGAGCACTTCGCTATGTGATAGTTGTCAAATAAAAGACTGAAGAGCAAGTTCTATAGTAGGTGGCACAAATTGAAGAGGTAATCCAGCAGCTCCAATGATGCATATCATACTTGGAGCTCTGCACAATGCCCGAGACCCCTCAAGATGTAAGAGACCTCAAGGAAGCAACTGCCTGCAACACAGTTGACAGATTAAAATCTCTTGTATTGGAATGCAAAAATCTAGGTAACTGTAGCACCCATACATATGAAAACCTCACTGAGAACCCAGAGTTACAAATACTGGAGTCACAGCTTCAGGAAGAAAAGCAACACACAGATACACTACAAGCACAACTGAAGACCCTATTAGTTGTAGAAAGAATGAAGAGGTCTCAATAACAACGCACATCTCAGCAACAGATCCATATGCTTCAAAGAAAAGTGATGGAAGTCACTCAACAACTTCAACTTGTGCAAGATAAGGTATGAATTTTGTTTACAGAGGTCGAGATCCAAGGAGCAGAGCCATAACATCTTGTCATCATAGCAGAACAACACCTAGAAGGGCCAGTGAACAATGCAGTGATCCAGGAGTTCACCGAACAAGAGGCCACATCAAAGCAACAAGTCAAAGTAGCTTGAGCCAATATCGAGGCGTTCGAGGTAGAATTGGTCAGACCAGAGTGACTCGGGATGAGTCACAGGTGAGTGTTGGGGGCCTGTTGACCCTTGACCAAGTTTTGGGAGTTTCTTGGTCATGTTTTCCTATTTTGGCACTTCAACAATCCATAAAAAGAGGAGCACATGATGAAGCGGAGATCATGGGATCTCAGCCCCCTTTTGGGCCCCTTTTTGGGTTTTTGGGAATATGTAATGGGAATGGTATGTCGGCCCATGGGTTTACCCATGTGTAGGCCTATTTTGTAATATATATATATATAGATGTCTAGGCCATATAGAGGAGTAGTCGATGATATATCTATGTGATGTAGGCTTTGGATTTGTGTGATCAAGGCTTTGTGAATTCTGTGTAAGACTTGCAATGCTGAGTCTATTTTTCCTAACTAGCTTACCATCAATCAACTGGGTCTATTTTTCCTGACTAGCTTACCATCAATGGGTCTATTTTTCCTAACTATCTTACCATCAATCAACTGGTAGGCTAGGCGCACTGCTCCATTCCGGATGGAGGCTGCCTTTTAGCCCCACTTCCTCTTCTCCACATTTCCATAGGTGTCTTTGATTGTCTATGCCAAAGCATGGTCTATAGCGTTTCCTGGGTAAAAGTCTTCTAGGTCTGGTCCTTGCATGCTTAATCCGGTGATCCTATGGATCAACGTCGAATATACAATGATGCGTCTGTCCAGCCACAGATAACCGCTGTGGAAGCACGACAACAGGAGCTTAACACACGTGTTAACCTCCTGATGCCTTCCAAAGTTTGGTAACTTCATCACGTTAAGGATTATGGACCTCGCGAGGTCCATGGTCCATTGATGGGGGATGATCTTCAACTTCTTCCCCTTTGTCTTGTCAAATACTTATGAGGTGCAATAACTCCGTAGTTTCTGCGATCACCTAAGTTATAGTCGTCGATCTTCAATGTCAGAATCTTATCCAGTTGTGGTTTGACTACGTGTATCCCCTTCAGGAGGTACACAATGATCAAGGTGTAGTCGAAGTCTCTCGAGACACTGTCATGACTCACCGCGCCAGCCAGAGGTGGGATGTAGTCGGGCATGATTGATGGGATAAGCTTCGCATTCGTCGATCATCACAATGCTTGGTTAGTTTCTCTGTCGCGGCTCAGGATGGTCCAGATCCACGAGCAGTCTATGGGGAGGCTTGCACTCCTCACATCGATGAAGCCTGAATTTCTGCAGACATCACCTTTTCAGCCATGAGATCGATTAGAATTTCTTCGACAGAATTTTCTACTGTGATAATATTGTCCTACATGCACGCTTGAGATCAAGTATCTCAGGTCGGTGATCAAACACTCAATGTAATAGATGGGTGACGAGGTATCAATAGGCACAACGTGATAACAATGATTTTTTTGTGGGCTCGGATACAATTCGTAAAAGTGTTCTCGGTGAAACATTCGATGGGATACATAGACAACGTCCTAACGGATCCTTCCAATGGGTAAGAGATCCTTCATCAATGTGATTCCATCCGTTAGGGCGCGGTCCCAACAGTCCAATTGGCAAGCTTCCAGACCATAATTGTGTTTCTAGCCGTTTTGGAGCGTCGGTCTAACAGTCGAGACACCTCTAACGATCATATTGCTCCGCCATGGCAAAGTGTCGATCTGCGTTTTTCTACCATTCTGGCGAAGTTCAAGTTCTGCAAACCTTCTTTCTGTGAAGTCCTCTCTAGAGATTCCTACAATTTTTCTAAATTAGCTTTCTTCTTAATGAGATTTCTATCCTTCTTCCCTGTGATCTGAGTTATTGGGTTCCTCTTTCCATTTTGATTCTTGTCTATACTTAACATAGTAACTTCTCACTGATGAGATTCTTTCATAGTGTTCAAGAGTAATACTTCGTCTTTTTTTGGAGTAGGTTCTCTACTCTCTTGCATGGATAGGTTTCTCAATCCTTCTTGCATTCTTTCAACTTCGACAGATAGGTCTCTGGTTCTTAGTATCTTTGAATTGTCCTCCTTCTCTTCTATTAAGTGTGTTATTCTTCTAGCCATGAAATCCCTTAGTTATTGATTTTTCTGTTCCATAGCTTCCTCTTCTTTTTTCCTTTTGACTTGATCTTTCTCAATCCAAGTTCTTCCTAGCAAAAGAGAAAATGGGGCGTTGTTATCAACAAACTTAATGACCTCAAATTCTTCCTTTGTCGAAGTTCCATGAGTAGTCATAGGTATCTAGGTAAGTCTTCCACATAGGGTTATCAATTTTCCTTTAAACAATCATATTCCTCCCAGTGAAGGAATCATAGTTGGCTTTCCCAAAATTTCCCAAGTTCTTTTTGTCATGATATTCACTTGTGTTTCTGCATCCAATATGCAGCCTATGTTGAAGTCTCCTATTCTTGTTTCTATGCACTCTTGTTCTTTTAAGATATCTTATAAGTTGATGTCTCTGTGATCATTCAGGGTTTATTTCATCTGCAATAGTACAGTCTCTGATTCTTTCTGGGGTTCTATCATATCCTTAGTTTCTTGGCCTTTATCATAGTTTTCTTATCGTATGTTCATCTTTTCAACTCTAGCAATCATTCTAGGGAAATCTAGTACTTCATGGTCCATAGATTTACAACAAAGGAAAATAGGACCTCTACCAAGGCATTCCTTAGCAAGGTGTCCCTATCTTCTACAACTATAGCAAAGAGTTAATCCTCTCTTTCTCTTAAATGATCCCCAACCTTTCATGTACTGTGCACTGGTATAACAGTTATGAACCTGCAAAAAATTCTTTCTAGGATCCTGCATCCACTTGTTAGTCCAAACATTCTTTCTATGCATAGAAATAACATATATTTCACTATTTCTATCAGATCTATTCATTTCATATCTTCTTTCTTCTAACTGCGCCCTAGTATTCAGACTAGGACAAAATCTATTAAACATACCTAGATCCATTCTTTTGAAACAAAAATTTCCACTTATCTTACCTTTATTAGAGCACAAATCTTTAATATCTTACCTCTTTTCTTCATATCTGGTTCCCTTCTTAGCACAAAGCTTCACAATTCAAGTAGAATACTATGCACTAGGCAAACAGATCTACGCACAAAGATTTCTCTTTTCTTTAGTTCCCAGCAATCACAGTTTCAGGTCCAAACAACGTAACCATTTGTTGGCATAGGGGCAGACCCATGGTTCAACACTTCAATAGTGCACTAACAAAACCCTAACTACCAACCCTTTCAGAAACACCTATGAAGCAGATGAAGTCTCACCTGAGGTAGAGGTAGGGGGTGGTAGGAATCAAGTGTCTACAACCTAACTAGGACACAGATCTACGATTACAACACTCTAACAAATCACTTAGCAGTTATCATTCATCAATATTTAACCCTTATTCACATCGGAGATAAAACCCTAATTACGTAACAACGTAATATTCAATAAGATCTAACACATCCAAGCACTAAGAACATAGGAATAGATCAGATATAGAATTCATTCACATTATTAATCACTAAGCTACCATATCAGATGCATCTAATCATACATAAAGATAACAACACTAAGCATAAATCGCATCAATCACACAAAGAAACCATAACACAGGATATACGTGGTTCACCCCCAGCGTGGGGCTACGTCCACCAACTCGTCTTCTTCTTTATTGTCTTTTGTCAATCTCTTTACATGCACAAAGCCTCAAACCCAACTCTGCATGGGACAGGAGATCTGCCCGCACCATGCCAGATTCTTCTTCCCCGAGTTAGATCTCAGCACAAAGCCTTCTTACATAGTTTGCACACAAGCTTCTTACAATCACTTACACATAGCTCTGCAAGTCTTAAGACATAGTATGCACAAAGCCTCTAGATCCGCACTAAGCTGATTCTACTAGGCCTTCTCTAGTGTCTCCTTCTTACATCACCTAGATATCTATTTATACATTACAAAGGGGCCTAAGCATGGGTAAAACCCATTGGTCGACATCCCATACCCATTACATAAACCCAAAACCCGAAAAGTCCACAAAAGGTGGCGAGATCCTGCGATCTCCGCTTCGGCTAGCGTTTGGCCTTTGACCAGCCCATCAAAGTCCCAAAATTGGTTAAACATGACTGGCATTTCCACAAAATATGTTCAAGGGACAACAACAAGCCGCACCTCAGTTTAACTAAGTACTATCCCCATACAACACTACACAACAACAGTATAATACTACACAACAACCATATAATACTGCACAGCCATAGTACAACACAACGTAGCCTCAGTACAATATTGTGCAGTATAATCAGGCACCTCAATATAACACATCGTGAAGGGATCGAGCTAGCTATTGAGGTGGATGAAGAGAAAGAGGAGGCTTTGGAAAAGGTAGAGGACTAGTGGTATGTCACACTTTTCAACAACCAGGACACTATGCATGAGAATGTCCACTTCCACCAGTGACTTGTATGTATTGTCGCACATCGGATCAAGACACCAAAGAATGTCCTACGTTATTAGGGAAGATACAAGAAAAGAGGAATCAGAACAACCAGAATGTTAAATGGATTTCAATGGAAGCGAGGGACAACAGAATAAACATCAACATAGTTACACATGGAGAAGCTAAAACAGGAAATGACGCAGTCCGACAAGAGCTAGTACAACATTAGTGGGTGAAGAAGAATGTTGAACCAAGAAAATAGTTCGACGCACAGAACAAGAAGGCAACATTTAAGAAAGCCAAACAAGAATTTCTAAAGCAAGACACTGCGTCGACTTCAACTGCGTATCATAACAAGGAAGTACCAGAGTACGAAATGCCTCCATCATTGGATAATACCAAAGAAATGCATCCCTTGGGACAACTAAGTACAATCAAAGGGTTTTTGGAATCATGCGTAAAATTACTAAATGATCCATCCTCTGTCAAAATATTACAAAGTATGTTAGAAATATGTATCATAGAGACAGAAATAAAACTAGAACAAAAAATAGTCAATCACCTACGTACTAGGAGAAGAACAAGTAGGGAGTTCAGGTTGAATGTCAACATCAAAGATTTCAACATGGGAGATATCATACTGGATCTAGGTTTCGATGTCAATGTCTTACCCAAGAAGACATGGCAATGTATGGGAGATCCCACATTAGGATATTCACTCGTTCAACTGAAACTAGCAAACCAACACAAATTTCTACCAATTGGGAGACTAAAAGGAGTGAAAGTAGACCTGGATGGAGTGTGCACTAAAGCTGACTTCAAAGTAATAGAGATAGTGGACAACACAACACCATATCCAACATTGCTCGGTTTGGATTGGGCATTTGATAACCAAGCCATAATCAATTTAAAAACATGAAAAATGTCATTTGAGTCGAGATAATACAGGGTCATTGTGCCATTAGACCCATTAGAAGGGGAGAGGTTTGTAGAGCCTAGTTGCCTGGACTTGGAAGAAATCAACCAGTTGTACATGAAAACTATGCGAGATGAGGATTATGTAAACCCAAGGACAGATTGGATACTCATGTTACAAGTGAATCCCCCTGTAGACAAATGGATTCCCTCTTGGTCTCTACAATCCTAAGGCCAAGACAGAAAGGGTGCTATCATTGGTCACTGACATCCTTTTAGATCTAACTAAGCTAATGTATGAAGAGGAAGAAGAAAAGTGTACCTTTTTAATGTTGTTTGTCCTCTGACAGTCCAAGTTGAGCTTCGATCCTAAGTGTTGCACCCTTTTCGTCACCTTGGTGAGAAAATAAGAGGTGCTTACATGCCCAGTTGGGTCCTCTTGAGCATGACAGCTGTAGAGGAAAGATTTAGAGAAAGAAAAACAAAATTATAAGCAAGAATTAAACTAATACAAACTAGAATCATAAGCAAAGGGACATAGAGATAACAAACACAAAAAGACCGATATCACCAATGTTTTTAGGATGATCTATTGATGAAATCAAAGCACCAAGAAGAAAGGGGACAATGAGTCCCTTCTTCCTCCAAGGGAAGGCTCTTGGACCCTCACAAGCTTGCTCTCCTTACAAGAAGAAAATGAAAATGGTGATGAAAGAACTCCTAGCACATCCACTCAATGGAGAGGTGCATTGCTCAATGAAATGATGCCAATGTGTATTTGTCAAGGATGGAGTCCTTAAAACAATCTAGGCAACATAACATTACATGAAATTCCTTGAGAAAATGAGGTGCATTCATGGCTTTTTATAGCATTGCATTGGGTTATTGTGTAACTCCTTTGTAGTGTGAAAAGAGGCTCTTTAGGGAATTATTAGGTCTTTGACTAGCCTACCATTCGGATTCAGCTCAGATTTGAGGGTCAAATCGGCTTGGGAGCCGATCCATAAGTGGCTGGGAGGCCGACCATTTCAATAAATGCATCGTTTAGCAGGTGCGCGGCTTTTTGCGCTAACAACCACGCATCGTGCACGTATGCGCACATGCTACGTTTATGTTCCGCGCATGTGTGCGCGCGCCCAACTTCTGTAAAACGCTCTTCAATTTTTCATTACTTTATATAGTTTTTTCCCTTTTTGAATGTTGTGGTATTAATTCAAGTCCATGAATGACTTCATTACTGTTTTGACGATGCTGAGTTCTTGTTGCCATGTGCGGACGAAATTTCAGTGATAACAGATGCCCCCTGATGGATGAGGTTAGGAGCATACGTATAGCCGAAATCCATCAATGTTTC
>SNQJ01S0082061.1:18209-34804 GCA_010110895.2 Picea sitchensis
CTCCTAGTGTTTTGATCTAAGAAAGCAACAATTTCGAACACTATCCTATTTTTGTAGCATGTGGGCATGTATGGGCCCGTTACAAGTTAAAATGTGTTTGAAAAATAAAACTAAGAGGGGTCCCAAGAAGGGTTGTTGTTCTCTCCTAAAGGTTTAAAACTTTGTTAAGGGAGATGAGATTGTTTTCACAATCTTTTTCTGATTCTCAAGATCCCTTGGAGGCGCGAGAGAAGAGCATACTCAATGCTTGTTACTTCAACTTCTAGTCCCAAATGTGAGTTAGATGTGATTAAATATGATTGTCCACTTATGTTTGTAAGTCAAAACAATCCATCCATGTGGCAAAAATCAAAGAAGGGAAATTAATTTTTATCCTCCTAAGTGCCTATGTGTGTTTTAGACTAACCCCTTTATATGATGAGGGGACTAAGTGTAATGTGGCTTCATAACATTTTTGACATCATTTTTGAGAAGGCAGATGGCCTTCCCCACATCCCAAGAACTTACAATGTGAAATTTTGTTCAAATGCGCGGCCCCTAGTGTACACAGAGGCGCACAGAGCGCAGGCCCACGAACAGAAATGATTCAAAAAGTGCATGCGCACAGAGAAAGGTTGTTGCTTAATCGCATGCATGCACGATGCGCGTCTGTGGGGTATAATACCCGTGCACCTGTAACAAACAACCAAGAAAGAAAATCCAGATGGATTTCTCTCAATTCTCCTGTGAATTGACTGGTTAGTAGGTCGGCAGAGGCCGGTTTGTGCACCTGCAAGTTAAACAAACTAAAAGAAGAGCAAAATAAACCCAAATGAGGGAGGAATTTGATACCTTTCCCCAATGGAGTCGCCAATCTGTTGCACCCTTTTATTCACCTTGGTGAGCAAATAAGAGGTGCTTACATGCCCAGTTGGGTCCTGCTGAGCATGACAGCTGTAGAGGAAAGAGTTAGAGAAAGAAAAACAAAATTATAAGCAAGAATTAAACTAATACAAACTAGAATCATAAGAAAAGGGACATAGAGATAACAAACACAAAAAGACCGATATCACCAATGTTTTTAGGCTGATCTATTGATGAAATCAAAGCACCAAGAATAAAGGGGACAATGAGTCCCTTCTTCCTCCAAGGGAAGGCTCTTGGACCCTCACAAGCTTGCTCTCCTTACAACAAGAAAATGAAAATGGTGATGAAAGAACTCCTAGCACATCCACTCAATGGAGAGGTGGATTGCTCAATGAAATGATGCCAATGTGTCTTTGTCAAGGATGGAGTCCTTAAAACAATCTAGGCAGCATAACATTACATGAAATTCCTTGAGAAAATGAGGTGCATTCATGGCTTTTTATAACATTGCATTGGGTTATTGTGTAACTCCTTTGTAGTGTGAAAAGAGGCTCTTTAGGGCATTATTAGGTCTTTGACCAGTCTACCATTCAGATTCAGCTCATATTTGAGGGTCAAATCATCTTGGGAGCTGATCCATAAGTGGTTGGGAGGCCAACCATTTCAATAAATGCATCGTTTAGCAGGTGCGCGGTTTTTTGCGCTAACAGCCGCGCATCGTGCACGTATGCGTGCATGCTACGTTTCTGTTCCGCGCATGTGCGCGCGCCCATATTCTGTAAAGTGATTTTCAATTTTTCATTACTTTATATAGTTTTTGCCCTTTTTGAATGTTGTGGTATTAATTCAAGTCCATGAATGACTTCATTACTGTTTTGACGATGTTGAGTTCTTGTTGCCATGTGCGGTCGAAATTTCAGTGATAACACTAAGCTCCTCGATAAGTCCTGTAAAACAAACAAAGATACAACAAGCTTCCTATTCTACTGAGATTAGCTCAAAAACATATCTATCTACTAGAGAAAGTTCATGTGGAACAAACACAAACTTGAAAGAAACAGGCCAAGCATATATGTATATTAATGAGAACAAATGAAGAATACTTATAGACCTTTGATGAAGGTGCAACAACTTCTTCCATCTCTCTTTATCGAACCTTTGCTCAAGTAATTCACACTGATTATGCTTCAATGATATCTCACTTATGAGATCATAAGTTTGATGCTTTCTATCTTCTTCAATTCCCCCTTTTACCATGAGAAGGCATCCTTATATAGGCTTGGAGAGGCCAAACCACTTGAGAGATCTTTGGGATAAGTTGAGGATTCTTCTCCTTCATTTTTGCATCTTCCCTAATATCATGCCTTGACCTCTGATTTGAATCCAACCACCTTCAGAGATTGAGGGGATTCTTCCCTGATTTATCTCAACAAACCAAAATTCGCTCAGGAAGCGTAGCGCTCCCCCAAAATGGGGCACAGAGCATTGCAACGCTCCCCCCAAGGAGGTCAGGGGGCATTGGCACTTCCTAACAGTGTATATGGAAGCGTTTCCTTCCAAAAATGACTTTTAAGTGGCTTGTTCCATGGAAAAAGACTTGTACTCCTTGTCAACTGATTTCTCCTCTTAAAAAATAGTCTTTGAGGTGTCTTAAGTGTCCTTATGATGTCATTAGAGAGATGACATAGGCAAGATAATAGTATGATGTTTGCAACACTTGCAACACTTGTGACCAATATGTGAAATTTGTTTCATTTGTAACGACACACTAGCCATCATTGCAATGAGTGATTTTGATGTGTAACAGATTTCCCCCCAAAGTGCGAAGTCAGAAGACGATGATGACTGAAGTACTTTGTAGACTTTTTCGAGCAAGGGTATGGACTTAGAGAGGCTGGAAAAATCTGCACACAACCATCAAACAAATATTATGACATGTTTCAAACCCAATGCACGCATACATATGCTTGAGTGATAAAGACCTTTTAAGGTATGACTGCCATAGAATACATCTCAGATCCATAATTATATTGACAAAAAGGTATAGCCACTGAATATACACTGTGGATATATACTTATATGACCTGAACTGATCGTAGACATGCATAATACACAATGGATCTACAAGATGACAAGACATAGCCATAGCCAATACAAAGTGGATCTATGTTACAGTATATGTGTCAATGTTCAAAGAAACTCCGTCGCAACCTGGGAAAATTTCATATAAGAGTGATAACTCAACCCAGGGTCTTCTTACCAATCCCTATGTAGTACAAATCTAACCATGTGAATAGATGTCCTGATGTCGAACATGGCAGAAACCACTTGATTACTGGTCAATGAGGTAAATCGTTAACAAGCGCGAGGGAAATCACCATTGATGTCAATGATTCCCAAGGTACTCTAGTACATTCCAACAAATGTGAATGGATGAGATGAATTCAAACATCCGTGGAATCACCCGATCAGGGGTCAATGATGTAAACCCAATTTCGGAAGCAAGGAGGACTGCCATTGAGGCATGTAGGTCCCAAGGTACTAACCGGTTCCTAAGTCTAGTTCGTGGATAATGTGTTGAAGTCGATAGGAATAGACTCGTCGAAGGAGGGCCTTGATGTATCACCCATCAACGACACGAAACTAACATAGAGATGTAATTGGTGGATCAAATGAACATGGACTGACACAGGTATTGAAAAATGAATTTGTGATGGTTGACTCTTGAGGCAGATACTTCCCTTAAAAACTAAGGCATGACAGCAGAAACTTGACATGGACCAAAACTTGATAATGCAGTGGATATTGTGTCTTTCATCGAGTGACCCAAAGGAATGAAGAAACTCAAAGGATTGGTTCAGTGAAGAGTTTCAGCGGATTGAAAATGCATGCAAATATAAAATGTCGTGTTCAAGGGCGACTGTAAGATTACTAATAAAGTTCTCAAAAATTGCTTGGCTTGCTTCCTTTAATTTTCCCCCCATCCAGATAGACAAGTACCTCTTTTTGGTTTAACGAGCTCAAGGAGGGTAACACATGCTCGATATAGCTCGCCTTTGGTAAGTTCCTCTTCCTTTGTTTAACGAATTGGAAGAAGTAAGGGTTCGATCCCATATGGGCCCTTCAATGTATGATCATTTAACGAGTTCAAAGAAGGTAAACTCAGTTGTTTTCCATATTTAGAGAGTCTGAAAATGACTTAAAGATGACTCCAATGTGGTGCTTTTTCGTAACATTAGTCTCTTGAGGCCGAAAAAGAGATAACTTATCACTCGAAAGATGCCCTTTCAAACCTTTTAACGAGTGGGAAAGGAAGCAAGATCACTCAACAATATTTTCACGTTTAGAGAGTCTGAAAAGATCTTAAAGACGACTCCAAGGGGTTCCTTCTTCGTGTATCCATGCGGGTCTGAAAAAGAGATAAACTTTTACCCGGCAAGTTCTTATGTGTTTGAGCTTGAGAACGAACGAAGACTATGCTCGTGGATGTGACAAGAGGAAAAAATGAACAAAACTTCTCTGAAACCTACAAATAGTGTGAAAACTGCATTCCAGGGGATTAATAGGGCCTCCAAATATTTCTTAAAAACCCAAAAATAACTATATCTTATGCAAAAATTAAATATATAATAGTAAAATGGGGTAAAAATATCATTTACCACTTCATTTGTGCAAAGATTTGTAGCAGTGGATAATTTGTGCTTTGAAGGTGAATCTTGTATTGTTCAGTGTTGGAGCTATGGTCAACTATTTTCCTCGTCATTTGGACCAGGTTGGTGCTCTTCTTCCTTTCTTTCATTTGCACGGTTCAAATTTTGTTTTAAGGAAAAAATTAAATGCAAAAATTGATGCCCTGGTATGGCTCAAGCACCCAAAACGGCTCAGAGCTCCTCTAAGATGAGTGGGGGAGTGTTGCACATTTTGGAAAGTGCCCTTGCAAGCTAAGGAAGGGTGCACCAACACTCTGGTGTAGTGGTGTAGAGGGCATTGTCCAAAACACAAGGAAAACTCTCAAAGATTGTCGGCGCCCTCTCAAAATGTGAAGGGGAGCCTTGACAATTCTTTAGAGTGCTCTGGTGGCTACATTGAGGGTGTGTTGGTGCCCTGATGTGAATGTAAAGGGGGATTTGGCCTCTTAAAAGAGAAAACAATTATTTTTGAACTTTTTCGATTGCCCCAAAATTGCCAAAAATATGATTAATGAATTTTTTTATTGTTGATGATTGCAGGTAATTTTGACAATAATCATGCTTGAGTGGAAAGAAAGAGAGCACGATTTCGATGATGTGGCTACATTGCAAAGTCCTCGATTGAGAGTCTCATTGAGGAATTGTAGTCTCCTGAATTTTTTCAAAATGCAAAAAATGAAAAAAGAGATTCTTCTTCTTGAATATATGATCAAGCTATGGAACGTTGTAGAACAAGGGTTCCAAATTGGAACACAGCTTCTTAACATCGAGTTGGAAGATGTATACTCCATAATTGGTCTCTCGAAAAGAGGGGTTCCCATAGTTTTATTCGGACATAGGGCACTTCCTACGCCCGTGGATGAGTACCTGGAAACCCATTGTATCCCAGGAGCGAGACTAGTGGGAGGCAAAATTGCAATTAAAGATATCAAGGGTCTGTCTCTTCAGTCCATTTTGTTTTCCATTACAAGTATAGTAGGAAGACCAGCTCACACCTAGTTTCAAGATCACAGGTGGCCTATGGTTTACAGTGTCTAGAGCCAACACTTTTCAACTGGAGTGCAAGGTTCCTTCATAATGTGAAGGAAAAAATTATGAGATGCAGAGCAGGGTAGCATAAGCAATTCGGTTATGATTCATTCCTGGTTTCGTTCTTCTTAGAATGCATTCCTCAGATGCAACATCAAATTTCATTAGCAGTACGACCAATGGGAGAACCACGTATGGAGCGGTGGACTAACCTGTCTCCGAGACTAGGCTCAGATTCAGAGTTAAAATTCATCGATGATTTATTCTCTTCGCTGAGATTCCAATTGATTGTGATAGAAGACTTTCCATATGCCAGAGTGGATTTTTAGGGAAGCATGGAATTGGTTCTTCCAGTAGGAGAGGATTGGGATGCATTGTGTGAGAAACCATAAATGATATTGTCAAGTGTTTTTTTTTATTTTATTTTAAAAAAGTTATATTATATTTTTGGGGTACATAGAAGAGTCTTTAACAGACGTATCATTTCATCGTGCATATAGGGGAGCAACACATCCGACAGATATGTCAGCATTGGGGCATCGTGGAGATGCTCAGATCGTAGTAGATCAGGGGGTAGCAGGAGGAGTGCTCCAGGAGGTTGAAAGAAACCTCCAAGGCCTTATGACAAGTATCCCTCCTCTTAGGAGGATGGAAGTGCCACTACATCTACAAAGACACATTGTGGGAGTGTATGAGAGTCTTAACTCTCTATTGAGGCGAGTAGCCTGTGCAGTGATATGTTACTCGGAGCATAATGTAATGCAAGAATATTAGAGGTCTTCCTAGTGATTGTATAGTATGTATGAAGATTCTTATGGGTATGAGGACCCAGATTTTTCCTATCTATGCACCATTTTGATGTAATCAAACATTTTCAGTTACACCGTATATATATACATTTCTGAGTTTTACAGTGCCAAATGATTTTCAAATAATGATGTCTTTTATGTGATGTGTTTTAATTTACATGATGATATATGATGTGATTTATTTCCTTTATGAAAACTCATCTATGTGCGAGATACCTATCCATGATGTAATTAGCTAACGAATCAGAAGTCCTGTTGAGTTCTTTTGGTATGTGTATGTATTCGATAAAATCAAACATTCTTTCAATATGACAAACTCATAGATGGAGATGTAGTAGGATAGGATTGCAAATAACGTAGATTCAATGGAGTTGACAGACTACGCGTTGAGAGTCCAGGTTGATGATTATATGAGAAACACCTAGGGAAGAGGCTTTTGTTAAAAGTCCTATGACAACATGATATTCTACCATGTTATTAGTTTCCGACCCTAAGAAAATACCTCATGATCTCACCAACTTGTCAGAGTGGTAAATGACCCAAGCTGCAAAAGCAATGTTCTGAGTGTGTCGACTAGCACCATCTGCAAACCCGACAAAGATAAGAAAAGAGGATGTCATCTACGCACGCAAACACAAGACACATTATAAGTGGCTAAGGAAAAACTCGTGCACGCAAGAGAAAATACACACCAAAATAAAAATACAATAGTGTACAAAGTGCGTATGCTAGATATCCTAGGAATAGTACTTCTTAAGGTAAAGCCCGTTCCGGGGCTCACCCAGGGAGATTCCATCGTAGTCAACTAGCTCATACGCGCCTCTATGTAGAACACATTTCACGATGTAAGGACCATGCCATAGAGGTTCTAACTTCCCTATCCCTAACTTGTCATCAGTCTAGTCATAAACGAGGACTAGGTCTCCTTCTGCAAAAGTGTGAGGATGGACAGACTTGTCGTATTGATTTTTGATTTGTTTTTAATACGTCTCATTGACAAGAGAAGCATCACGATGCATTTCATCTAGCCTAGTCAAGTGTAAGAAATGATCTTCTTCAGCAGAAGTGTGGGGCAGGATTTCTACTTTGAGTTTTAGCGAAGGAATTTCTCACTCGATTGGTAAAACAACTTCAATGCCATATACTAGCTGGAAGGGAGTGAATCCAGTAGCAATTTTTACTGAGGTCGGATAATCCCAGAGAGTGGAGAAAATTTGTAAATGCCAAGATGTCTTGTTTTCCCCTACCATCCGTTGGAGCATGGTTTTGAGGACCTTGTTGATAGCTTCAACTTGTCTGTTAGCTTTAGGATAATACGAGGATGAGTTCTCATGGCGAAAACCCAACTTGGTATGCAACTCACTCATCATCTAGTTTTGAAAATGTGAACCATGATTAGTGACAATGGCTTATGGAACACCAAAGTGAGTGATGATGTGATTGAAAAATAAAAGGGTTGCAATATGACCATCATTCAGAAAGGTAGGCATAGCCTCAACCCATTTTGTAAAGTAATCGACGATGATGATTATATAACCATGCCCCCCGCCTAAGGTAGGCTTACACTGCATGAAATCAATGCCCCATTTGGAAAATGGGTTGATGGAAATAATGGGATGCAGCGGAGCAGGGTGGTTGCATGCCTTGTTTTGAAAAATGTGCCAGGGTGGGAACTTTTTGACGGCCTCAATAAAATCCTTGAATATGGAGGGCCAAAAGTAACCAGCAAGTAAATTTTTTTGGGTTGTAGCCATCCCGGAAAGGTGACCACCACAGGCTCCAAGGTGACAATCATTGAGGACGCATTCAGCCTCTTCGTGAGTCAGACATCGTCACAGGATAGTGTCAATGCCACGACAATATAAAGTGTCACTGATAATAAGGTAACGACGAGAATGGTGGCAAATACGATGACGTTCTTCACGAGAGACATCAGGCTGAAAATGTTGGGTCTGGAGATAGAGGATGATGTCTCCATACCAAGGATCGGAAACACTAATGAGGAATATAGATTCGTCAAGAAGGGAATCTCTAGGCTCAGTGTCTTCATCGGCATGGGTAAAATCACAAATGAGTTCCACAAACACCAAGGACTTTTTAGATTTGGACTTAGCAAATTCAAGATCAAATTCTTGAAGGATGACGATCCATTTAGAGTATTTTCCCCCAAGCACCTAACGTGTCAGAATGTGATACATGGGGTTTGAGTCTGTGATAACCATGGTGGTGCATAGAAAAATGTAGTGATGGAATCTCTAGACAGTGATGACGGCTGCTAAAGACAACTTCTCAACATGTGAACTAACACCATGGAAATAGTGGAAGTAGAGGCCACTAAGTAAAGGATATAATCCTTCATATAGTCTGGAGGATGCAACAAAGGAGTGTGGGTCATTGCATGCTTAAGATAATCAAATGATCTTTGAGCAGTGTCATCCCAGATGAAAGGGGCGTCTTTATGCAACAATCACATGAATCCTTTAGTGATCTCTGCGTAGTTACAAATAAAGCGGTGAAGAAAGTTTTCTTTCCCCTGCAAAATTTGGAGTTGTCGCAAGTTGTTAGGTGGGGGTAAAGCTAGAATAGCTCTCATATTTAAGGGATCCACCTGAATCCCATCCTTGGAGACAACAAATTTGAGGATTCAACCTGATTCGACAGCAAAAATACACTTATGTGGGCTCAAACGAATGCGGTAGAACAGACATTGAAGAAAAATAGCCCGCATATGACTGAAATGGTCGGATTGACTGGATGAGTGTGCAGGTAAGTCATGAAGGTAAGGTTCCACAACATGTTTGATATCATGGAAAGTGTAGGACATGGATCACTGGAATGTAGCATCAACATTTTTAAGGACAAATGGTAGTTTCCTATAAGCGAAAGTTCCCCATGGGAATATGAAGGTTGTCTTATGTTGATCAACAGGTAAAATGTCAATCTGACTATACCCTGAGAAACCATCCATAAAAGAGAAAATTACGCTACCATCGCAATTATCAATAATCTGGTCGATGAAGGGTGTAGGGTAGTTATCTTTCGAAAAAGCCTTGTTAACATCCCTATAATAAACACAGACATGAATGGTCCCCTGTTTCTTAGTAACCGAAGCGATGTTCGAAACCCATTCTGTCAAGGGTGTTAGAACCCTATGTAATAGGGAAATCAATATTCTGACTAATTTCTATCTATTTCAAGCATTATGCTTTTGTTCACGATGCACAACAAAGGTGTAAAAGCGGCAGAAATCTCTCAATTCACCTCAACTGTTATCACACAGGAGTTTTTGTTTTCGGTAGTTAAAGAGTAGAGTCTCATGTTATGTTAGCTACCGAAAGAGAGAGATTTCGGTCGCTTAGAACCCAATTTTTGTGTACCTCTAGCCACCGAAAGCCTATAGCTAGATTAAAAAAAAAATGGCTCTTTGATCTTCATATTTATCATCCTGGCCTTTGTATCACTGTCTTTTCTCGGGCATTCTGGAATTTTTCTGAGTTTTCTAGACCGTGGACACATCATGGGGCATATTTTTTAGTGGTTTTTGAGCTTCTTCCCTAAATTTGGGCTTTTTGGTTTTATGTGTTTTTCATCAAAGCTTAGCCCGAAGGCCAAGTCTACGCTCCAACGCTCCATCTCCATGCAACCTGTCACACAACAACACAACGCATGTCAGGGGTTAGCATGCAACATCATGCAACACACAAGACACGAGTTAACAACAACATACGAAATCGATCCACCATATCAACTCAAAGCCAACCAAGCACCATTTCACAAGCCAGCAACAAACATGCAAGCCAATGCCCAAATGCAAGGCGCCAAGCAACAGGACAATAAAAAAACCTGAGATCAAATCCACAAGTGTCAAACAAGCATCGGGTTACTCAAGTGGTAAACAAGGGCAGGTATTAAAGCTCCTAGTTATGAATCCAATGAAGCGTCCAAGTGCCCAACGTTCACATTTAGATCGCCAATTTTCAAAGAGACACCATGTCCATATGACAAAGCCACACAATGGTTTTGAAGAGATATGAAAGGGAGGGAGAGCCCACGGGCCCAACATTCATGTCAAGTGCCAAGGGAGATCCTAGCATCCAAATTCAAAGTGCCAAGGGATGGGTTCACAAATGAATGCCATCGAATTCACATTTGTGCCACATTAATATCGATGGAACATCACCAAATCAAATGGAATATTTAGAGCAGGTCGTGATGGAAGACTGGCATTCTTGGCCATTTGTTCCATATTCTGGTTACATAACTCTTTTTCAAGAGATCGACGGTTATCTTAAAAATAACAAGAATAATGAAGTTTCTCAACCAGTTCTACACAGGTTTGATGCAAAGTGATTTGGAAAAGGGGGAAGAAGTTTTCCAGAAGAGTTTTGAGAAGCTAGTTGAAGATCAAAGCCCTTGGTTTCAGGGCACCTGGCTGTATCAAACATGGTCAATTGTTGGGTATCTTGTTTCCAAGCTTCTCCTAAAACATCCTGAAGCTGCCAAGATTTTGACATGTGAAGAGGATATGGAACTACTCGGTGCCTGTTATTCTCTGCTTGAAGCCAATCCCAAAAGAAAGCGAGCGCGCAAAAAGCCTACCAAAAGTTATATTGTCTAAATACTAGTTTGTTTTCTTCTATAAAACAGGCATTGAAATTTTACACCTAGATATGTGTTACACAAATCTAAGTGACATGTAACTTGGCAATATTTGCACAGAAACAACTACCAATCAGGTCTCTTTCAATTCTTTTCCTCGGAAATCAAATACGTGTCCAACAATGTTTTCATACTAATACTAGTTCTTGTAGCCAAGCATGCAGAACAGGTAAAAATGGTGTAATTACTGTTGTGTTGAGGAGGGCATTGATCAATGAGGTTGATAAACACACATCCCTCAATTCCATTACTACATGTAATATGCAAACTTCATAACGAAGCATTGAAGGGACATTATTGGCGGTTTCAACCAGTGATAACGGCATCAAAATCTTAGTCAATGTTGATGGCCTTCGATTATTGCGCTCATTTGAGAATCGTACTTTTGATACAGCAAGAGTTCCTTCTGATACGAAGGTGTCAATATTAGCCCAATTTGGCATCTGCAAGCACGCCTATGGCACAAACTGTTTGGGGATCTGATCGGGTTGCTTCTACAATTTCCATGGATGGATTGAATGGTGTGGATTCTAGGAGTGTTGAAGCTATAGGTCTTGTGGCAGATTGACAACAAAAAGGATCTATCACAGGTGGATAGCCAAGTGGACAGGGAGTTCCATTTAATCAATGACACCTCTGGCGCATGGATATAGAGCATAGTTTATCCAAGTTTTCAAGGAAAATCAACCACCCAGATGTCCATGACATAAAATAAACACATGTTGACAGGATTTGAGTTTAATTTCCAAATTTGGTGGAGAAATATCAGTGGGCAGAGGATCAAACCTCTATTTTATGCTTAGATCCATAATAATAGAACATGACACTTGGAAGGAGGTGGCAAGAGTATCCTTGTTTTTGAGAAATCCTTTCGAATGCAGCTGGCAGTCAAGACACCAATTCCGCCAGAACAAATGAGGCAGATCCAAAATCCGAGGCATCAGTTGAGTACTTTCAGTAGTCAGGAAATCGGTTCCACAAAAGCAGGCAGTAGTTACACATTCAGAGCATTATTTCCAGAGTTCTAATAGTTATTGTCAAACAGTTCCCTAGAAAATATGGTAGTGTTACAAGTGTCATTATTTGTAACTGATTTCTATTTGTAGAAAGCATATTCATGACTCGAGGGGAGGAAGGCTAAAAGAAATTTTAGTCTATATATGCACAGGTAAAAAAGATGAGAGGGGTTCGACCTGGGAGGAAGGTGTGAACTGGAGGGACCAGATAGGAAGATAACCCAGAAACATACTTTCTATTTTGTAAAGATGATCAGGAGGCTGAAGTGATTTTGAATGAATATTAAGATATTGGATTTCCAGATTCTTGTGTTATGATTTGGTGGTGAAGTTTCTCTTATGTAAACTGTCATTTTCTCGTTTTTCTCATATTGTTTTCTTCCATCATTGTTTATAAGAAAATTATTCTCAGGATTTGTCTTGTAAACCCTAATTTGGCTTAAAGCAATGTTTATGTTTTCTTCTGCAAATTGAATGTAGACTTCAAATGAACGTTGCTCTGCATTTGAGATGATTCTTAACCCATTCTTCTTTCCCATATTACAAATATTAAGATCCACTGTCATGGCTGCCTTGCCTGGCTACAAATGTTCTTAGTTATTCATTCATTCAATCAGTTTTAACCTGTTGACCCCATTTTCCCAATGGTCCTCCTTGTTATCCGAACCCAACCATTTAAAAACCAAAAACCCTGATCCCTTATAACTAGCCTAATATTCTATTACAACCCAAGTTAAAACACATAGAGAGAGCCCTCTCTGAGTCTTGGAGGACTAGATCCAAGATTCCAAGCGGTTGAAACAGTTACCTCCGTCAGTTTCTTCTTCAGCCAATAAATTACAGAGCGTTAACATTTTGGCGACCATACTGGGGAACAAGATTTCGAGTTCTCCAGAAAATATATCAAGTTCAAATTCGATTTTTGATGGTGAACAGAAGCCAAACACAAGAAGGTTGTACCATTCACCTGGCGACTCCATTGTTCAAGATCCCGAGCTTCAAAGTTCACAAGTGACTTCACTGCCGAAGAATCCAGATTTCAGAGCATTGATGATGATTCAAGATGATAGGGTATGTGGCAAATCCTATATCTTGTGAAGCTATAAAAGAATTCAGGGATGAGTTAGCAGAATTTCACATTGACGAAGACTTTTTAACAATTGTGTTTCATATTTTGGAATCGAGCAAATTTTTTCCTAAAAGTAAAATTTGTTTTCTTGAGCTAGTGGTTGAAAAGTTCGAAAATGATATTGAACTTTTGGATTCTCAAATTTAGTCATATAATTTCCGAGATCTCAAAGAATTCTTGGAAAATATTCCTTCTCCAAAGCAAGAGGAAATCGTACTACCTGTTGATTTGCAGATTGATGATGATTATGTTTTCAAGTAAAAGGCTGAAGTTGTAGATGCAGGGTTTAATTTTGAGGATGCAACTGATCAACTAGTCATTGAAGATCTAGAAGCAAATATCATGCATCATGTTTTAATTGATCCTATAGCGGATTATATGGAGGTTCATGTTAACTTGAGTTTTCAAACATGCATTATCTATAAAGACCAAATATGTCAATAGTTTTCATTTCATATCACGAGGACACATAATCAAGGTATACGTAGGATTTCACTGACAAGCAATCAAGTTGTCCATTTGTTTTTGCAGCTACTTGACTGGCTTCATTGGCATTTCTGTTTTACTTGATTCAGTGAATTTATCAAGTATATTAGGGTAGGTAGATGGGTGAAAATAAGTTCAGCACTTTGAACATCTTTCTAGTTTCAGTTTCAGATTGATTTTCAGTTTTTCAGTTCAAGTATGATCCAGACTTCAGTTTGCAGAGAGTTTTTTCAGTTCAAGATTTTCAGCTACCAGGGATTTTGTAGCAGATCGGGTTGAACATTGGGTAACAACCCAATGAATAAGGCACTGATTATCAAGTTTCCAGAGTTCATTGGTTCTAGACATCTCCTTCGGAGCTATCTTCCCCAGGTGGAGCCTATGTTAGAACCCTATGTAATAGGGAAATCAGTATTTTGACTAATATCTATCTATTTCATGCATTATGATTTTTCTCATGATGCACAACAAAGGTGTAAAAGTGACATAAATCTCTCAATTCACCTCAACTGTTATCACACATGAGTTTTTGTTTTCGGTAGTTAAAGAGTAGAGTCTCATGTTATGTTAGCTACCGAAAGAGAGAGCTTTCGGTCGCTTAGAACCCAATTTTTGTGTTCCTCTAACCACCAAAAGCCTGTAGCTAGATTAAAAAAAAATGGCTCTCTGATCTTCATATTTATCATCCTGGCCTTTGTATCACTGTCTTTTCTCGGGCATTCTAGATTTTTTCCGAGTTTTCTATCCCGTGGACACGTCATGGGGCATATTCTTTAGTGGTTTTCGAGCTTCTACCCTAAATTTGGGTTTTTGGGTTTTATGTGTTTTTCATCAAAGCTTAGCCCGAAGGACAAGTTTACGCTCCAACGCTCCAGCTCCACGCAACCTGTCACACAACAACACAACGCATGTCAAGGGTTAGCAGGCAACATCATGCAACACACAAGACATGAGTTAACAACAACATACGAAATCAAGCCACCATATCAACTCAAATCCAACCAAGCACCATGTCACAAGCCAACAACAAACATGCAAGCCAATGCCCAAATGCAAGGCGCCAAGTAACAGGACAATAACAAAACCCGAGATCAAATCCACAGGTGTCAAACAAACATCGTGTTACTCAAGTGGTAAACAAGGGCAGGTATTAAAGCTCCCAGTTGTTATCACTCCAAGAAACCCTTTGTGGTTGTAGACCAAAGGTGCTTGGTAACTTCAAGTCAAAAAAAAATTGTGTTTTGTGTATATGGTTCAATGGGATAACTCAATTACAATATGATATACATACAGTCAAGATGGCAATCAAATGAACCAGTGCTCTCAAGGGTTAATAATCAGTTGGTAGCTTAAAGTGGGTGAAGAACAAATTGCTTATAAACCAGTACACAATGTAGGGTCTAATAAACAATGGAGAAAATATTTACCAAGTTATGAGCCAATCAATGAGATAACAATCATCTATGGCTAAACAACGCGAATAAAAGTATAGAAAGAAGGTGGAAAAATTGACATCAATAGAGAGAGAAATCTGTGATTTGTATTAGCATCAAAAGGCTTGTTTACAATATGGAATTTCTGTATCCAAAATCAAACCTCTAGTTCATCTCATATCTTCAGCTTTATAGCTCTACAATACAATTTTCAGATCCTAAAAGAATGGATCAAATATGCTAAAGATAGAAAGTCAAAATTGATTTGCAAAAGATAAGGAATGATCCTCAAAATGATGTCAATTCCACACTTCATGATCTTCAAATGATGTAGAATCCCTATGCAGTGAAGATAAGCCTTCCAAGGTTGTTTGATGATTCTTAAGAAAGTTGAAATTCGAATTTGCTAATTTTGGAAAAAAAAACCCTGATTTACTGCCTCCAAAATAGGTGCCAAAACAACTTGAATACTTCCTCTAACTCTTTAACATCAAAAGTGGATATTAGATTTGCCTTTATAATTCAATATCTATCTTTAGAAAGATTTTTCAAGAGATCTGGCTAAGTAAAACTTCGATCCGGGCAAAAATACTCTTTCTCTAGCCATCTCAGGGTTCACCAGCTATTTCGCCTTAAGATTTGCTAGTTCGTTGGTGAAAGCTCTGCTTTTATTCAGCTAACTGGTTATAATTTCGCCTTCTATGCTGGTGAAATTTTTGTTTTATCTTTTAGAAGAAAATTATGCAGATTAGCAATGATCCTACATAGAGTGTTAGATTCTTCAGCAACTGCATTAATCTGACATTTTGTTTCTCGTAGATGATTAACTCTGTAACCTGTAAGCCCTTAAGCCACCACCTCTGTAAGCCCTTAAGCCACCACCTTTAGATCTGATAATTCACTCTGTGGGAGATGTAGTTGCTTTAAAAACATCTCTTTACTTGCAATACATAGAGAGCATGATGTATCTTGATGATTATCTTAGGAAGTCATCTTCTCCAAACACTCAGAATGGTAGACATGCCTACAGGTTAGCACAGCAACAACAGAAAAAAGCTTTGAGCAAATACCGCAAGTCTGAACCTCCACCTGCGAGAACATGGAAGTAAAATGTATATTTTTGGACTTAATTCTTTCCACAGCCAAAGAGGAAGTACGTCCAACATCTAAAAAGTTATCCAATCCATTTGATGATGGTTTTAACTTAATGGATGCCTTAGAGTTCAAAATCTGTATCAGCAATGCTTTAGCAGCATCACTTAAAGCCTGTTGATACTTTACAATCTGGCTGTCTGAAAGGACATGTTGCCCACCCTGTGAGTTTTTCTCTTGCTTGGGTAATCGCCTTTTCTTGTTAGTTGCTGCAAGACGCATATTGTTTGTTGGATCATGTTGTCATTGATGCCAATGGTTTGTCATTGATGCCAATGTTTTGATTACTTGGGAGATTGTTGGATCATATGTCATTGATGTAAATGGTTTGGTTTGATTGATGTCAT
>SNQJ01S0082061.1:56597-70091 GCA_010110895.2 Picea sitchensis
ACATGACACCCTTTCACTCACTTTATGTCTAGGTTGGAAAATTTGCATGTCTCTTGATCATACTCCTTTATAAGATTACAAATTGGTCTATGATCCCTGTTGTTGAGTCACTGTTTCCGAGATAGTTATTGTGTCGTCAATATACTCAAAAAGAATTTCAACCTAGAAAGCCTTCTATTGCATCAGCCATTTCTGCAGTCCTTAAGCCTTCTATTGCATCGGCCATCCCTGAGTTAGTCCTGAATCACTTGTTACTTTGATCTACTTCAAATCTTGTTACCTGTTTTGTGTCATTGATGGAGGATACATTAAGGCCCTCCTGTGACGAGTATTTTCCTGTCGACTTCAAATCATTATCCAGGAATTAGACTTAGAAACTAATTAGTACCTTGGAACTTTCATGCCTCAATGGAAGGTTTCCTCTCTTCCGACAATGGATTTTCATCATTAACCCCTAATCACAAGATTTCGCTGAGTGTTCGACTTCAACTCACATATTCACACCCGTTGGATTGCACTAGTGTACCTTGAGATTAATTGAGATTATTGGTTATTTCCCTCTCACTTTTTAATGGTATGCACTAATGACCGGTAATCAAGTGGTTTCTACCATGTTTGACTTCAGCACATGTATTCGCATGGTTAGATTCGTACTATAGAGTCGTGGGGATGAAGACCCTAGATATTTTTTAATAGATTCAGGTTTGCGTTGGAGTATATTCATATTGTATTGTTACATAGATCCACAATTTATGTCTCATGGTTGTGTTCAAATTTGAGTCTTTAACACATAGATCCACAGTGTTTTTTGGGTGTCTATGTTCATATTTGAGTCATAATGGCATGGATCCACAATGTATGTTTGGTGGCCATGACCTGTCTTACTTGACATGGATATTTGCATGTCAGAATTTATGCTTTGAGTCATTTGTATTCTGAGTATGGGAATGCCTACCTCAGTGATGAAGATATTAATGCACTGTATTTCCTTGTTTGTTGGAAGGTTTCCGACCAACATGTTCCTTGTTTCCTACACACACTCGACAAAGTATTTCAACTATCACTCTATTCTAACTTCATATTTTGGGGGGCTCTCTGTTACACATTATTTTCATCACCCCTATGACCATTAATGATGTAAACCTATCCTTTATTTTTATAAGGATCAATGGCCTTAATCCTTGAAGAATAATGAAGATACTTTCTCCCAGAGAGATGAAATTATACTTTTCCTTTGTCAAAAAACTTAGAAAAATGGATCATCACACCTTACTTAGTGTTAAGGGTGTGAGGATATAGGATCGTCGTAGGTTGCACCACAGTGTCCTATGACTTCGTTTCAATTTTCTCATTGTTAAGGATGCAACGATTTTCTTATGAAGGAAAAAGAGGAATTTCTCGAAAGTTCTAGAATAGAAGCTTCAAGGGTGAGGTGGCCTCCAGTCGGTTTGGATCTGATTCACATCCCCGATCTCATGGGATCATCCTAACCTCCTCACCCTATCCTTTTCAGATTATAAAAGGAGAGGATTTCTCATGGGGAAAGTTGGATTGAGTTGGATAGCTTTTGGTGTGAGCTTGAGTAATTTTTGTAGCTTTGGGATTTGCTTTGTCAACATAGATTGTTGGTCTCAGAATACGTGGAACAATAAGTGTGTGGGAAGAAAGGAACTATTGGAAGGAACCTGACAACATCAAGGCATATGGTTGTATCTTTATTCCACATTCTTTAATACAACAATATATTTCTTTCCCATAAAATTGTCCTTATTTTATTGTATGAATCCTTGATCACATACATAGGTTTTGTTGAGTATACTTTGTTTCTTTCACTTCGTTGTCTTGTGTCGTTTTATAGGTTCAACATCCCATAAGTCTTGGAATAGATCGAGGATGACACTAGCAAGGAAAAATGACATTTAAAAGGTATGTCATTTATCTCTTGTTAGTTAGTATACTTGATAATTAAAACTTAGGGGAATTTTTATATTCTATCTTGTTTTGTTCTAGTTTCGGGGTGAAACTAGGGAGATTTGTTTATGTCCACATTTATCGATTAATTAGATAACAATGGATTTTCATGAAGATACCTAAATCCCAATGTTTTTCCTTGAGTTATGGTAGCTAAACATTAAGTTGATTTTGGATACCAGTCATTATTCCTTCACATCTCCCTCCTTTGCAAGTTGTATCTCTACTTCTGTAGTTGTTTCTTCATTTTCCTATGTAAGCTTGGTACCACTCATATATAAGTCCATACAATGTTAATATAGACCTAGAATTCCATACAATACAATATAGCTATTACTTATGTTTTTTAACAAAAGATTAGATATTTCTACGAAGATCTTTTGATCGATTTTGCAAGATCAATTGAGAATCCATAGCTATCGATTCACAAGTTTGTTGCTTCTACACATGAATTAAGGTGGAAAATATGCATTCTCTCATTTACAACATTGGCATGGTGTTGAGTGGTAAATAAAATTATGAGGAATGGTACAAAAAGATCAAAAGCAATTTGATATTCAATGATCCATGGTGTTGTTCCTGAGTTTATACTTTAAGGCTCTAAAGTATATCGTCCAGGCATCCGTAAAAATAAAGAGAACTAAGGGGTAAGAATCAATTGTGAAGGGTAAATCAGAGTTGATTTCTCAATTGTCTCTGTCTAGATTCCCATTGCTCTTGGATGTTGATGTCTCTCTCGATAACTGCCCATGAGCGTTCTAATTCGACCCGGGTAGTTGTTGTTTGCAGGATAGTATTAAATAAGTTCAAACCAATGCTAGTTTGATCTTCAAGATTAGGTTCTATGTTAGGCTGTCTATTATTTGGGACAGTCATGGAGGGTAAAATTTATTGAATTATAAAATGTTTAAAGATTTGTTGCTTCAGTTTTGAGGGATTAAATAAGAAAGGAGTTTTGAAACTCTAAATAATAACACAATAATAGTAGAGGTTGTTTCCTGTACTTGAAACAATTTGAGAATAGTAAAATGATAACAAAAGCAACGCTGTTGAAAAATATGAGGCCTTAATCATGAAAGAATCTCATATCATAACAGAAGGAGGAGAAAAATGAGATTTCTAATGAAGTATAAAATATAACCATCCGAATGGCCTACAGGTCTTGAAACTGCTAGTAGCAATCACAGAGGAAAAACCGTAAATGATTAGATAATCAAATAAATTCAAACTACAATAGAATTTTGAGTTAAACAGTAGTTGATCATTCATTAGAAAGACATGAAAATAAAGATGTTGAAAGATATTGAAAACAGAGTAAAGGAGCACATAGCTTCAAGGTGACAGAATTCAAAATCTCTTCTGCATTATCTATATCACAGTAAATCGGAAAACTTCTGATACAATCGGCTCCCAAAAAACAAAAGGCCCTTTCTCAGTCTTGTGAAATTATATTTATACATGATCACCAAACCTTTTTCCCGTTGGTGATTAACTAACTTCCAAAGACTAACGGTTACATGAATGAACAATGTTGAACCATTTACATTTCTATTTTAACTTCTTTATTATTTCAATGATGAAAATATCCAAAATAGTATTTCATGTCTGCATTGATGAACTTCCTTCTTCTGTTTAAAGAAAGAAAATATATTTTCCCAGAAACTGCACCAAAACTCTGGGAGCTTCTAGAATATCTTTCGCCTCAAATAGGAAGAACTTTCTCTGTAGTTCAGGCAAACGGTCTTCGATTATCTTTCTTGTGAACTTAATAGTTTGTAACTTTAAGTTCGACATCACTATCCATTTGTCAATTTGAGTGATATTGATTAGCTTTATTTGTTGGATCTCTACCTGAATTTCGTCTAGATCCTCTTTGAATATTAGCTAATGCTTACCAATGTTAATTTCTCCTAACAACCCTGGAAAATTGTTTCTTCCAATGTTCAAAGAAACTTTATCTAAAAGGTCAAAAATTCCTTGACAGTGATCATTAACCTCTTTGGTAATTTTCTTGTTTTCTACGAGGTTTGTCTCCCATACCTTGAGTATTATATCATCTTTAATTTTCTCTAAAACAGATAGCTTTTGAGTCTCTCCAACCCCCTCTTTTGTTGAAAGAGCCACTGCTTCTCTCTCTTTCAGGAGAATACTCTCGAAGTATTTACTTGCTTCCTGAAAGTAATTTTGAATAAATTCCAGCTTAAAGAACACTTCCTATTTCTCTTTTTCTATTTTTGTATGTATTTCCAACACCTGGGCTTGGAAGATTTCAAGCTCTACCACTTGATTCTGAATGGAATTATTCTTATTTTGTAATTGTATATTCATTTCTTCTTTCTATAGGACCTGTGCTTGACTAGCTTGCATCTTCAGGTTTGCTTCATTTAAGCTTTCTTTCAGTTTTTGAATCTCTTGAATGTCATTGAATCCAGCTCATTCTAGACCCTTGTTTATCTCCTGACTGATACTTCTTTCAATCTCCTTTAATTGATTTTGTAGCTAAGCTATCATTTGATCTTTTTGCTGCAACATAGTTCTCAAATTACCCACAGAGTGTAAATTTGTTGATGCAAAGGCTCCCATTGTGCCTACTATTTATGTAGCGAATTCCCCCTCTTCAAGTTTTTGTCCATCTACGATGATCTTGTTCTTTTTTATCATCATGCCTCCTCTTGGATGCATTTCCTGTTTCAATATTGCCTTCCTCTTTTTACTAAAAAAGTAATTAGAGGAAGGAATCTCATCCCTAGAATTAGGTTTGAGATCACTAACATATAGAGCTCCCTCTTGGGGGTTTCCATAGGCATACTTTAAAGGGGTCAAATAAGTAATAGGACTTCCAAGATTCGTTGATGTTGTTACTCCTACGTTTTTGGGAAACTCCTCAGGGATTTCTGGGGATGTTTCCAACTCCTTATCTTTCCTTGACTCTGATTTCTCTGTCTGAGGAACTTTTGTTTCTTGTGAAGGTATTTCAATCTCCTTCATATTTGCCTTTCCAGTTGTTGTATCCCGTGACTCTATTTCAAAACCTGGGGGAGGCCCCTCCTACTCTGGAGGGGGGATCGTGGATTCACCCTGCAAACGTTTTGGCAAACAACTTCGCCTGTGACTTTGGAAGGACATGAAACCAGTCTGTAAGTCGGGTGATAAGGCTTGTACCCTGTTAAATACCTCCTCATAGGTTTTAACCTCTTTGAATATATCATCATAAACAGACTCTTCGTGTTCATAATCTTTCATATTGCAGTGCATCAAATGTTTGTTTACTAGTTGATAAGGGTCATGTTTTTTATGTTCAATATCCACCAGTTTAACTTCTTCTAGTGCTTCGGCTTCGATTTTAGAATGGCCTAGGTTTTGCAATGAAAATTTCCCGACATATATAGGGAAGATTGACCAGGACTTCTTTTGAGTTGCCTTTAGCTCTATTCCAATACCACCATTTACTATTTGGTGTGCTACCTCTCTACACATTAGTCTGACTAGGAGGAATTTTGGAAGAGCATGAGGGGGGATTGAGCACCCATACAGCCTAATGTAAGAGAAGTTTTCATCAATGAACCAGTCGACTATCGCTTTGAGATTTTCTGAGACTGTCTCAGAAATGCGAGGGGGTTCACAACCAAAAAACATTTTATGCATTGGAATTACTATGAAATGAAAAATTTCGTAAAACACATTCTTATCATTTTCTTCCCATAGCACAGAGTGATACTCGTGAATGGGTTCAGGGTGGGCTATGTTCCAACTCCAATTCATCAAGGGAAATGGAGTCACAAAGCAGATTGCATCCATGATGTATGCTGACATGTAAAAGGATGTTGGCTGACCTTTAGATCTTGCAACTCTGTAATTTGAAACCTCTTGAGCTAGGTTATCAGATAGAATCTTGCTCCAATTAAAAGTGTATCCTTCTTATGCTTCTTCTAAAAGGGGCACCCATTCTATAGGGAAATGGTAGGGATTCTTTTTCCCGAAGAGTCTACACAACATCATGGCTACATAGACCATGTACTTGTTCAAAGATGTTGTGGCATAAATTCCATGGGTATCGACCCTAAATTTCGATGGACATCTCTACCATGCTTTAATAAAATCAGGATATGTTTGGTCTGCCTCAATACATTCTTTCCTTTGAAACTCAGCTTTAAATTCAACATTATAGATGTACTTAGGATTTGCTGAGAGTTTGTACATTACTTGTATATGCTCTGGCTTGAATGAGCAGACAACAACTGTTTGATTGTTTAAAATGCTTCTTGTCGGGATATCAACCTTCTCCAAGGCCCAGTTGATCATGTCGTTGTATGCCATGAGCCAAGGGTGTGTTGCAATCTTATGAAGCTCCGATTCTACTATATCCCGATGGTGATTCTCAGAATTAGCAGGAGAATTTCTTATTTTGTAATCCAGGAGTTCATAGATTCCTCTCCAGGATTTAATTGAGTCGATGGCATGTGGCGTAGCGTCGAATACGATATCTCCTTCTGGGTTACGCATCTCCTCTGTATATTCACTCTTCTTTGGTTCTTTCTTTGGCGCCATAGCTTTATGTTATAAGGAAAACCTATCACAGAAAAGAAGCGTATGAGCTTGGTCGAATGCAAATTACCTTTGAAAGACAGAACAAGCATAGTTTTTTGAACAGAGACTTTTAATTCACCTTAAACTCGTTTTATGAAGAAAACACTAACACAACTGACCTCTAATTAATTACACTTAATGAAAAAAATATTTCTAAGATACGCATTAGTGTCACAACATTTATCAGTTATTCGTTTATTAATATGGCCGTATTTTGGTGCTTTTGAATTCAAAATTCGGAAGATTTCATTCAACGGTAACCGAAACATGAACAAACCTAAGAAGTTTGATTGTCATTAATCATGCTTCTAAAACAGATTTAATTCAATCTAAACACAAATTATGAGTCGATACTTCACATTTGGGGTTTTCGGGGATCATGTTGACAAGAGGTATGTTATCGCTGAACTCCGATTCCCGAAAGTGTGAAATCATGATAAGATTAAGTTAATCCTTAACTTTCGTATTAGTGAATTAATTAATCAGGATTTAAAATTAACTTCCATTCTTTCAGGGTTTTGGCGATCGTGGATACATGAGGTATGTCATCAATAAACCCCGATTCCCAAAATTGTGAAATCACGATAAGATTAAATTAGGCCTTAAATTTCGTATTAATAAATTAATTAATCAGGATTAAACTAACTTTCAATTTTTCAGGAAATCGGGGATCGGGATTTCGTGATTCGATATGTAAGGAAAACACATGGTTTGAGTAGAACGAAATCCCGAAAGGTTTAAAAAATTATTAATCAACTCCTTTAGGGTTTAAATTACCGTGATTTTAAGAATAACTTTATAGAAAGCACGTCGGGAGTTTTTTTAAAAAACAATTTCGGTTTTTTGCCTTCGATTATTTAAAGAATAAAGTTTGTTGGGACTTTGGTACTGGGATTTTGGAAATGATACCAAGGGTTATGCTTTATGAAAAGACGAAACCCCAAAAGGAAGGTTTTAGTCTTGAAGATAAAAAATTTAAAAAATGTTTCAACATAGGCTCCAATTGGGGACCTCGTCTCCTTGTGGGACGAGGAGAATGAGTAGACTTAGTGCCTTTATTGGGTTAATGGAGTCAAAGGCTTCTTTCTGCGTAATTTTCTTAGGAAGGGGATACAGAGGGAAAAATAGATTTCGTCTTTACTTCTGAAAAGCTTTTCAAAACTCCCATGTGTTGTAAACTCAGCTGCAGTCGCATTCATGATCTTCTCCTTCTTGCTACTGAATTTAAGTCTGCTTTAAGATGATCAAAAAAATCCCAGGAAATTCAACAAATCTTGTGGATTTTGGCTTGCATCAAAATGAAGTAAAATTCATGCTTTTAATCGGGGAACCCTATCTGGACTTGGGATGCAGATTCGGTTTTGAAAAGGCTGGTAACCAGGGTAGAGTGAAATTTACATATGATAGCCTTATAGATACCTCAGAAATTGCTTCACTTCCAGTGAGCCTGTTCAATACCCCAGTGAAGTTATCTGTCCCTTTTTATTGAATTTCCTTTCACCACTTCGAGTCATAATTATGAATTTAAATGCTGAGACGAGGGCAATAATTTCTGAATTTCCTTTCATCATCTTCTTGGACTAGATGAGGGCAATCAAATATGAATTTCCTTTCACCATCTATCTTATATTTTACGTTTTGAACATGAAGTGGAGGAAATCAGTGGTAGTAAGTATACCAAGGATGGTATTTGTGTAAAATTTTCAGTGGAGGTCTGTCAACTTGCTTTGATTACCCTGGACCAACCTTTTATTAACTTTCAAAGCACCTTATCCCATAGGAAAAATGGGAAAGATTACTTCCAGGGGCCTTCCTTCGAGCAAGCCTCAATCCTTAGAAACTGTTAAGAAACCTAGGAGAGTCAGGATCAACCTACACATAACTTCGTTTAGTCGGAGAGTGAGGAGTTATGAGGATTGGCTTACCTTTTAAGATCTATTTTCCATCTTCCAAAGCTAAGATATAATCTCTTCTCCCTCTGTGGGANGAAACCTAGGAGAGTCAGGATCAGCCTACGCATAACTTTGTTTAGTCGGAGAGTGAGGAGTTATGAGGACTGGCTTACCTTTTAAGATCTGGTTTCCAGCTTCCAAAGGTAAGACGTAATCTCTTCTCCCTTTATGGGAAACCCAGAAAGATGCTTGGTTTTTTAAGAAGGCAAAATCGAGGGTAGAAAGGGGCGATGGAGAAATACTTGGAAATTGAAAAACAGGGGTCATGGATTAAACCCAACTCTTAGAACCCTTTCTCATAGATGCTTTACTCTATCTATTTATTTTAATTACCTCTTACCTTTATCTAGGTGAAATTCTTAGGACCTAGAGTAAGAACTCGTTCTTTTAGTGACATATCACACTTATAATACCATCACCACACTTTAGAGACCTTTGTTTGAAAAATAGACTTCTTTGGAATTCACACCTTTGCCTTACCATTTTTGTTCTCTTTTGAAATAACGAAAAATCTTTTCTATCACCTTTTTTTGGAAAATTTATCTTTCGATATATGGTCGTTTGTTTTCTCCTTTTGCTTGTTGGGATGCAAGCCAAAATCCTGTAAGGGAACAATACGAAAAGTATTAGGGATTTAAAATAATTGAATGCATTGAAAATTCGTATTCCTACTTCTAGAAAAACATTGATCTATTTTATTTTTGACGAAAGTAGACTTACCAAAAAATAATTATGAAAATAAAAAAGAAAACACAAACCGATATATACAGTGGGAATTTTGGAAACTAATTATTCCATATAATGTTTTAAATAATGCCCGTTGACACGGGCGTTGAGAATTTTACCATCCAAATTCTCTAACAGAAATGAATTTTTTCCTTCAGGACATGTAACCTTGAACGGTCCGTACCAGATGTGATTGAATTTACCATGTTTTATCGAGTCCTCCTTCTTAGCATCCCATTTTAAAACCAAATCTCTGGGGAGAAAATCTCTGTCTTTGGCCTTATGAACTAATAGTGCTTTCATGTCGTCCTGGTATTTCTGCAACGTTTCATCCACTTCGGCCCTATGTTGTTGGACTTTAATCAGCTGGTTTATTCTTCTTGTGACATTATTTGGTTCTTCCTTCTCATCTTGCCAAAGTTTCATTATGGGAAGCACTAGATTTATAGGTAATGCTACGTTAGTCCCGTACACCATTTGGAAAGGGGAAGTTCCGATAGACCTTTTCATTCCTATCCGATTTTCCCACATAGCGTATTTCAAATGCATGTGCCAAGATTTCTTGTTTTCGTTGAACACTTTCTTAATTATATTGATTAAGCTCTTGTTTGAAGACTCAACCAACCCATTTCCCTGGGGGTAATATGTTGTGGAATGACCAAGCATGATATTGTACTTTTGGTAGAAACTGACCATAGCCATAGATTTAAAGGCCTGGGCGTTATCTGTGACTATATTTTAGGGGCAGCTAAATCTAGACAAAATGTTTTCTTCTAAGAAATCTATTACCATCGAATCTGTAGCCCTTCTAGTTGGAATAGCCTCCACCCATTTGGTGAAGTAATCTGTAGTGGTCAAGATCCATCTATGTTGAGTGCTAGAATGAGGATTAATTTCGCCTATGAAATCTAATCCCCATTGCTGAAAAGGAGCTTTCGTTTTGACCGGAACCAATAGCATCACTGGAAGTTTATGCTTGCTTGCGAAAAATTGGCAAGGGTTGCAGGTTCGGACCTTGGCGTTGACGTCTGAGAAAAGTTTGGGCCAATAATATCCTTCCCTCGGGATCTTATAAGCCGTTTCCCTCCAGGCATGATGTCCTCCACACACTCCTTCATGAAATTGGCTTATGACCTTCTCTATTTCTGATTCAACCAAACAAACCAATAGGAATCTAAGTGGGTCCTTCCAATACAATTGTCTTTCGGATATACAGTACTTGACCACATCTAGATTCAATGTTCTGGCTTTAGATGGGGGTAAGTCACTCGGGCACTTCAAGGTCAATAGGTAGGACCCTATGTCTTTGTACCAATCTGATGAAGCAAACTTCTCTTCGGTTCTAATTTCAGCTATTTGTTCATCAAGCTCGTTCATGTCCACATACTCTTCACCTCCCTGTAATCCATTTATTCCGAGAACTCTAAACTTTGATTCAGATAAGAGTTTATCTAAACCTAGTCCCTTTACTAGTCTCGTTGGCTTTATCTCCAGGCTGAATTCTTGAATTTTGGCAAGCCACCATCCTCTTTTGCCATCATTGTCGGACTGAACCAAAATGTCTTTGATGGAGCTGGTGGGTACGTATGCAATTATCTTGGAATGCAACATGTAGGTTCTGAAAGCCTTTAATGCCTTTTCCATAGAATATGCTTTTTTTTCCATTATATGATATCTGAGTTCAGTGTCTCTTAGACTTTTGCTAAAAAAGGCTATCGATTGCTCAAAACCTTCTTCAGTTTTTTGGAGGAGTACCACAACAAGTGTGTGTTAGGAAGAGAATGAGAAAATAATAAAATCCTTTAGATAATCAGGGCTTGCTGGTATGGGTGCCTCACTTATAACCTTCTTGATGCATGCAAACGATGCTTTAGATTCTGTTGTCCATTTCACTTCGTTGTTTTTCTTTAGCATATCTGTGATCAATTTCACGATTTCAGCAAAGTTTGGAATAAATCTCCTCAAAAAAATTATTTTTCCTAAGAATGATTGAATCTCTTTTACATTCCTAGGGATATTTATCATGTGTATAGCTTCAACTCTTTTAGGGTCAATTCTAATTCCATCTTGAGACACAATATGACCAAAGAGTTTACCTTCTTGCATAGCAAAATGAGACTTTTTGGGGTTTAAAGACAAACCAAACCTGCGACATTTCTCAAACGCCTGCTTGAGATGTATCAGATGATCTTCATCAAATTTAGAAAAAATGGTTAGATAATCACGATAGATAACCACAAATTTGTCCCTTTCGCCAATGAAAGCAATATCCATAGAATGTTGGAAAGTAGCACCTGCATTCATTAAACCAAAGGACATCTTGTCATACATAAATGTACCCCAAGGGGTGGTGAAGGTTGTTTTTTCTTTATCGTGTTCGTTGATGACAATTTGACTGTAACCAGAAAACCCGTCGATCATCGACATCCTATTTGCCCCCACTACTTTTTCTAAAATGTGATCCATTTTGGGTAGGGGGTAATTGTCTTTGAGGGGGGACTTATTTAGATTCCTAAAGTCAACACACAGTCTTATTTCCCTGTTTTTCTTTTTAATCGAGACCAGGTTTGTGACCCAATCAGAGTATCTCAGTGGTACGATTATTTTTTCATCCAGGTGTTTTTTGAATTCCCTTTCGATCATGGGAAATAAAATAGGATTGATTTGTCTGAGTTTTTGTCTAAAGGGTTTGACACCAGGCTTCAAGGGTATATTGTGTTCAATCATAGTGGGGTCATAGGTTCTTAGAACTTCATATGACCAAGCGAAAACGTCCTTGTACTTTCTAAGAAACTCTGAGTATTTACTCTTGGTTTCTGGGGACAAATATTTGGATAGTTTCACCAACCGAGGATTTTCTATAGTACCTATGTCACAGTCCTCAACCTATTCAGGTTGAGTCTGTAGAGTGGATCTTAAAGGGATATCATCTTGATTGAATAATCTTTCCAAGGGAATTAGGTCCTTGGGGATCTGGTTATTTTTAAGAACTATCATTCGGTGATTTGCGATTTTATCGTGGAACTCTTGAGGATCCTCCCCTTCATCAGTTTCACCCCTAGGCAAGATATTTTTTGTTGGGGCAGTTGGAAGACTCTTGTTCCTAGGTATTAAATTGCATTTCTCATGTAGTTCGACTATAATATCATCTACGATACCTTGATAGGTCAAATCTTCAGAAGTACCGTTGCTAACATCATCTTCTGATCTAACTTCTTTATTTAAGCATTTTTTGTAATCTTGTCTTGATAAATAGGGTGATTTACAATCGTCGCCAAGATTATTTATATCCTCATCTAACTCTTCAAAATCTTCTAGGTCTTCCTCTCTAATGAAGTTTTCACTTTTAAAGGGGATTGGGATTTTTTTATCCTCATTCTTAATTGTTTTCTGTGGGGCCTGAGGATCAGGATTCCTTATGAAATCCTTCCTAGGAAAATTATCCCTTTTTTATTTATCTAGTTCCATTTTTGAGATCTTATTTGACAGTTCTCTAATTACCTTAGCCATCTTGTCTATTTTATTTACCGAGGATTTCCCCGATCCTGAGGATCCACCTTGTTCTTTGAATTTCCTACTTTCTTTTTTCTGGGTTTCTATTTTTTCTTCTAATTTCCCTAATGTCATCATGTTCGATTTGATTTCTAGGGCATCATCTTGCATTTTTGTGAGATCTATTGATCTCCTTTCTCTCAATAATAGAGTGAAGTCAGGATCAAAGGCTCCAGTGAAATTCACCTTTATTGTGGGTTGAGAAGGTTTGACCTCGACCAGGATTTTATTAGACAACTTGTTAAAGCTTTGTGTGAACTCGAGAACTGATTTTGAGTTTTTCTTTCTAAGGGCTCCAAATTCAGTTAGGTAGTAGAGGTGGTCTCTCCTTTCCCCCCATTGTCTGATAAAATCATTTTCAAGTTCTTCATAAGATCTTAGAGATCCTACTGCTAAGGCTTGGAACCAGGTCCTCACCTGTCCTTCGAAAGTCTAAACGAGTCTAGAATAGACGTTTTTGTGTTCTATTCCAAGGATGTCAGCAAATTGGTCAAATAAATTTATGTGTTCTTGAGTAGTTAAATCTCCTTCCCCTTGTTGTGGGGTATTCTACCCTACGGACTAACAAGCTAGGGTTTTGAGCTTGCATGTAGATCATGACCCTTAAGACTTAACTTTTAACCTTCTACCCAAAAATCTCAACCCCTTTTCTCTTGCAAACATGGGAAGAATCGACTCACCTTTTTAACGATGATTGAAGTAGATC
>SNQJ01S0082062.1:3289-21888 GCA_010110895.2 Picea sitchensis
TTTAAGGGATCGAGAGGAAAACTTTTACATTTTCTGAAGTTGAAGATCAATATGCTATTGCATGAGAAGAACATCTTGAAAATACAGTAGTTGGCTAGATTGAAAAGCTAATGTTCAAGAATTCAGATAGTGGCAGTGACACAAAGGTTGGACATACGCGGAGTGGGAGAGCGATCGGAGAAGTTCCTTTGGAAAACCTGTTTGAGAAGGATCATGAACCACTTCTACAGGAAGAAGGGTTTTATAGCAGAGAAGAAGAAGATTTGTTTAAAGAGGAACATTCAGGGTCCACTGGGCCAAGTGAAGAGTAGACTACAGAACCTCGTCGAGAAGAATCAGAAACTTCAAGAACTGTGCATGTTGTTGAAGTAAGTACTATTAATCCTCCTGTTTTTTTAACAACATTAAGTAATCAGAGTAATCAAAGTAGTCAGAGTCATCAGAGAAMTTTTACAACCAGTTCATCACATACTCAGTCAGGAAACCTAGGAAGATCCATGGCAGATGAGATGAGGTTACCCACCTTTAGGGGAGATGGATCTGAAGATCTTGATCAACACTAGTTCCTATGTGAAGTTGTATGGATTATTAATAATGTCACCGATGAAGATATCAAACAAGCTCAGTTTAGTACTACCCTACAAGACCGTGCACCGAGCTGGTACATGAAATTTGTCCAAGGAGTTGCACAGCCGAAACCGTTGAATGAGATTAAGACTGCATTGATCATTCAGTTCAAGAAACCCAAGTCTGAGTCACAATGCATTACAGAGATGAAGGAAATCAAGCAAAAAGTAGTTGAACCTGTTTGGGAATTTGATGAGAGGTTTAAGACCTTGATAGGTCATTTGAGTTTTTAGATTCCAGATGAGAAGAACAAAGAATGGTTCATTGTTTCCCTCTTACCACACATCAGAGTCCCTCTGATGTAGCATAAAATTGCTTCGCAAGTTGAGGCATTGGAGATCGCCATGAAACTAGAATCATCCCTTATGGGAGAATCCATCTCAGGTATGAGTCAAATCTTGAGTCAGTTAACTAGCTTGTCTCTGCAGGTTGAGGATATGAAGAAAGACAAGAGAGAAGACATCTTGTGTATCAGGTGCAAATCATAAGGTCACGATAAGGAGCATTGTCTCTTGTTTCTTGAATATTTGGCTTCTGGAGCTCTAAACCCTTTGAAGAAAGTTACTCTACCTTGGTGTGAGGTATATAGAAATAGGCATCGCCCTGGAGAATGTTATTACATGAAAAAGTATGTTCAGACACCTACGAACCTCTATTGCACATTCTGTAAATATGTGGGTCATGATGAGAAGGATTGTCGAGCTTATGACCTCTTGCATGAAATATCAAGGGATATATACAAAATTCAAGGCAAAGTACAACAAGAAGGGAACACTACACAGTATAATTCCCCTGGAAGAGGAAATTTCAATCCTCGTGGTGGATTCATAGGATGAGGACGAGGAGGAGGCATGGGCTGAGGTTGAGTTCAGATCATTTGTTACAACTACGCATAGCCAGGACACTTGGCAAGGGATTGTTAGAACTCTTGTACCACTTGCAGTTACTACAACTCATTCGAACATGTCATAGAATATTTCCCTGTATTGTTAGCCAAACTTCAGGAACGATGAGGAGGAAACCAACAAGTACAACTAATCACAGCAGAACCTCGTGGAGAAAATCCCAGAGTCATTGTAATCACTAGAGGAGGCACTACTACAGGAGAAGACAAGGTGACTCCATGGAGGATTACAGAACAATCAGGAGTCAGAATAGATACAAAGAAGACATAAGAGTTTGACCCAAAGAAAGAGAAACATATATTTGAGGAAGCAAGAAAATAATTCAGAAGAGATCAGGCTTCTTCATCAAAGGCTCTACCAGAAGTAAGAGAATGTGGAATGCCTCTGGCATTTGATCAATCTACTTCACCCAGAGAAGGAAAAGAGGTAAGCAATCTTATGGAATTCTTATGCACTTGCATTAATTTAATAAATGATGAAAGTGGTGAACAAGAAATTCAAAATTTGATCAGACAATATGATCTAGGAAAGGTATATCCCTTGCTGAGTAGAGAAGTACACTAAGTATCCAAAAAGAGGAGGAAAAACAAGGAGTTGCATCTGAATGCTCAGATTGGAGATTATGATATAGACTATGTGGTCATCGACTTAGGGTTGTAGGTCAATGTCATGACGAAGTAGACCTGGGCACTGATGAGAAAACCTAAGTTGATCTATTCCCCCATCAAGCTTAGGATGGCCAATCAGTAAGCGGTGAGACCCTTTGGAAGACTGGAACATGTCTCTATGGGCATCGACTGGGTCAGAACATTTGTAGACTTTGAAGTAATTGGAATAGTCGATGAAAGTTTCCCTTATCCCACGTTGTTAGGAATTGATTGGGCTTTCAATAATTCTACTATTGTTGACTTAAAGAAGAGAATAATGACATATGAAGGAGATGGCATCAGGGTCATCGCACCTTTGGATATTGATTAAGGTCGCAGATATACCAAGCCCATCAGAGAAGAAGACCGTGCATATGAGCTAGAGAATATATACAAATTAACCGCAAGACAATGGGATTACATTAATCCTACAGCAGATGGGAACTTAAGTTGGAGAAGTGACAATGCATATTCATCAGACTTAGAAGAAGCATTGGAGAACTGGAAGAAAAAAATGTATAAAGTATCTACAAGGAGATGTGCTAGACTAACCAGAGAAATTCGTTGGATTGGCACAACAGTAAGTAATTTACCCACATTTGATGGTTTCAACCACTTAGAAGCTTTCTTACTAGAATTTGAAGAAACTGTAGCAGTACAAAAAATATTGTTGGAACTGGACGAGGCTTTGAAAGCTACTCTGAAAATATGGTGGGGAACACATAAAAGGAACATCGCGGACTAGATGCAATGTCGTACTTTGATGACAACCTAATTTTCAGAACAAGTTGAAGGATGTGAAGTGAGCTACACAGGTCAAATTTGTCCAAAATACCATGTGCAAGGTTGTGATGAGGCCTGGAGCAACATTCCTCAAGAGAAATGGGTGCATAAATTCATCAATACTCTAGGCACCACACCTATCAACTGGTATATTCAAGCAGAACTGTGTCTCATCACTACAGATTGGCAAGGTATGACTTAGAATTTTATAGCTACATTATTATTTGAAATTCAGTCCCTTATGGTAGACCAAGCTTTACATGTTATAAGAAAAAGAGTCGTTAAGGAGGCACCTAATCTCCCTTTGGAGCACGAAGAGTGTTACCCATAATTTTGGTCGTCATGATGATGTATTGATGATGGTGTACTCAGGCTCTTCATCATAACTTTCTCCTAAGAAAAGTTACTTTTATCTCTTTCCAGAAATCACAGTTTTGAGGAAGGTTCGCAGGCTGCTAATACATTTTCTTGCGAGAATGCATGATTCTCGCAGGCTGCCTTAAGCCAGGGTGCAAGAAGTTCACACTGTGTCTAACTGTTAGGGTGTGAACTCTTTCTAAAGAAGGGAAAAATATGAATTCTCGAACCTTCTAGAAGGGAATCTTCTAGAAGGATGAGATGGCATTCGAATGGTTATCTAAATATTGGCTTTCCTGATATTTTGGGATCGTTCTTATATAAGTAACTAATTCATTATCTCTTATATATTGAGGGGATTCTCATGGAAAAGGTTATAATCAAACTAGAAAGAGATTTATTGGAGAATTAGTGAAGAACTCTGTGAAGGATTGAAGCTACAGCAGCTAGAGAACTCCAGCAAGTCTATCAAAGGTGGTGGATCTTCTTCATGCAAGTGAACAAGTGTGTGTGTCAGAGCCAAGGGCCATCAAAAGGAGGTTTGCAACATCAAAGCTCAGGTTGTAATCTTTGATTTCCATCAATATAATACAGTAATATGTCCCTTTCCCATAAAGCTAATGTCACTTTATTGTATAACTCCTTGATCATATACATAGATTAACTGTTGAATATATTGAGTTGTTTTTACTTCAATTTGGTTTGAGCTATCCTGGTCTTGACGGCACTAGAGCATTGGAGAAAAGATGGAACAACAAAGACCAAAGGAAGCGATCATAAGGTATGTTCATGATTTTTTCCTCCTAGTTCATTCAATAGTTGAAATCTAGGGAAAGAGTATTATTCTATCTTACTTTGTTCTAGATCCAGGTGGATCTAGGGAGATCGGTTTGTGTCCGCACTTACGGATTTATCCAATAACAAAGAGGATGAATGGACCGCGCCTCTTCAGAAATTGCAAGGATGTTACAGTATCAACGCCAATGAAGATGATGATCCTAGGAATGTGAACATCGCAGAAACAGAAGAACAGAGAGACATAGAAGGACTGGGAGTTGAGATACTCTTTATTGGACAACCAATTAAAATCAATAAATTCAACATTAGAACAGATCAAGAACCTAAGTTTTCTAATGTTGGGGACTACTGGGATGATGCCACTATTGATAAGATCACAAAATTACTGCATGAATATCAGGACATGTTTCCAACCAAGTTCACTGATATGAAGAGAATTAAAGGGCACATGGGAGAGATGAAGATCCACTTAAAACCAAATGCAAAGCCAGCTAAGAAAAGACCCTACAGATTGAATCCAAAATACAAGGAGAAAGTGAAGGTTGAATTAGACAGAATGCTAGAAGCAAGAATCAGAATGGATTATCCCTATGGTGGTACAGGATAAGAAGACCAAAGAAATCAAGATCTGTGTAGACATCAGGAAGTTGAATGACGTCTATTTGCATGACCCATTCCCTACACCATTTACTGATGAAGTGTTATATAATGTAGGAGGATAGAAGGTATATTCTTTTACAGATGGATTTTCAGGATACCATCAGATCAGGATTGCCAAGGAAGATCGCCATAAGACCACATTTTCCACAGAATGGGGATCCTACCAATACACAGTGATGTTGTTTGGATTGAAGAATGCACCAGCCATCTTTTCTAGGGTGGTGGTCGAAGCATTCAAGGAGTTTTTACATAAATTCCTGGAAGCCTATTTTGATGATTGCACTGTTTTTAGCTTGTTGCAAAATCATATTGAATGTTTAAGACTAATGTTGGATAAATGCAGACAATGTCAGATTGCCCTGAACCTGAAGAAATGAATTTTATTTTCACCCTTTGGAGTGTTTCTAAGCCACATTGTGTGTGTTATAACCTAAGTCTGCATCCCCTGATTCTCCTCTTGTTTGACACTGCCTTCGTCATTTTTCTTTTTTCTGGTTGGTTTAGTCTTTTTCCCATTACTAAGTATCTTGGTCCTTATCCATTTTTTAGTCGTTGCGCATGTCTGTCTCTGTTTCTCGAAGGATAAATATAGGTTGGATTGAATTTGAATTTATTTTCATCATATTTTCCCATTGATTAAGCTCACCATAGGTCCACCAAGTCTTTTTTCATACGCAGGAAAATCCCGTGGATAAACACAACCGCTCAGAACGGTCATATTTGGGTCAGGGTTGCCGAAATAAACAAGGGAAAGTTTCAACGATGGAGATCTATCAAGTGGATCAGATCGAGGGTTTTCATCCATTTAGGGGTGAATAATCATGTGGATTTTAACATCAAGAGTAATCAGAAGTCTCGAAACCCTAAAGTATTTAACATGGCTTAAGATTGGGTTAATTAGTGATAAGCATTGGCTAATAACTTCGGATATTTTCCTTCGAGATATTTCCATACTCTACATCCAAAAAATCTCGAAACCTGAACTTCTGAAGTGAATATGGATCATTCATCTATCATGACATGCGGCGACAGATCAGCTACTTCAGGAATTTTCACTTCGGGGTTATTTTTAAGCACAAACATTCAAAACTCCCAAAGAACCAAAGACCCGAAGTCACGAAGTAAATCTAGACCATCCATGAGACGTGACACGTGGTGACATATCATTTAATTCATCGATTCTCCTACAGGAGGTTCGAAGCACTAACATTTGAAAATCCTGAAGACCGAAGTGCCAAAACACATGGCAACCAGCAGTTGAGACACGTGGCACACTCATGAGGCAGGACATGTGGCATTCATCTCAGGAAATTTGGTTGTCATTCACCCATTTCCATGTGACATGTGTCACCTTTATTTCCAAGACACATCAGTAGTCGTGACATCATATGACATTAGGCCACCACGTCACTTCGACATTTTTACGCTAGGAGGTTTCCAAGCCTAACATTTGAAACTCCTGAAGCCCGGATTTTTGAAGAGAATTTGGACCGCTCATCTGTCACAACACATGGCATCAAATCCTTCACTTCGCAACATTTCCACTACGAGAGTTTCCCAAGCATAAAACTCATAAAACCCCGAAGTCCCGAAGCTCGGACTCCCTAAGTAAGCATGGACCATTGATCTCAAGTCAATGAGAATCGTCGATCCTTACAGCTAGTTATCTCCAGTTGCCTCCAACAGCTCCCACAATCACGTGCTTGAATGAAATTTMTCTTCACTGTGTCACCTCCACGTCACTTCTACTCATCCCACTCACTACTCTCTCTCCTCTCACCGCCCCCTCTTGCCTTTCACCACCTGTTCTCCACTCACTTCCCAACCTATCTACTCCTCCTCTCCCTATGCGCCACCTGTATCCTTCACTACATGTCGCCAACTCCATACTCTTGATACCTTCATCGTATTCACACATACTCCCACTTTATGACATTAGGTCACCACGTCACTTCGGTGATTTTCCTCCGGAAGATGTTCCATGTTTCACATTCAAAATTCCTGAAGCCCAGACTCCCAAAGTAAGAACAGACCATTGATCTCAAGTCAACAAGGGTCGTCGATCCTTGCAACTATTGATTATCACTGCGTCATATCCACTCATTCTGTCTTCCTATTGAACGCTTGTCTCCACTCATCACGTCTTCCTATTGGGCACCCGCCTCCACAACTTCCTATTCACGACCAGTCATCACAGAGAAAGCCAGGGGAAAATTTGAGTACATTCAACTCAGACTGCACTTATCTTGTGAAGGCTCAGACACAGACAGAGAGTTAGTCTTAGTCACAGACCGACACAGGTTTGTTCCAGATGCACTTCATCAAGCTCTACTCACACAACCAGTTATCTCCAGTAGCCTCCAACAACTCACGGGCATGCCATCACTTGACGACAACACTATGCTCTGTCGCTCCGAGGCCCATTTTCATCCATTCAGATCCTTCAACATGTATCAGTTCTATTTTTATTTTGATTAAGTCCAACATTTTCCTAGATTAGATGCAATTGTGGTCCTATGTGAGATATAAGAACCACTCTTGTTGATTAATTTCAACATCTTAGTACAGTTAATAATTTTATTACGAGGACCCCTACAAATTTTCTTTAAATAGTTATTTTTTGGATATTGTAGAGGTCGGATTTTTTGAGGGAGGAATAACAATACAATAGACTGATTGGACCTATTTTACGCATGGATTAAATCTCTCTACTTGGTGAATATACTCTTGATGACAATGTTTCATTCAACTCTTCATGTGTTTTCATTCTTATCTTGAATACGGTTTTCGATTTGTGCAACGTACATTTCATTTTCCTTTCAGCTATTGTATGACTTATTTTTACTGATATGCAACCTGTCAAACAACTAATGCTTTGGTAAAAAATTGTTTTATACAACCTGTGGGATTTATTGTGTTTTGATACATGTTTGATGTCTTGAAATGATATTTTAAGTATTGAACTTCTTACAACAGATTATTCATTGAGTATTTTGTTGTTTCTCTTTGGTTTCTATTATTTCTCTGGTCTGTCATTAGTGTGCCATCAACCAAGGAGGGCCCTCATCCATATCGTTCAACCAACCCAACCTTACCTTTGTCTTGATAGAATAACCCTCTAACCAACCAACAAAAAGTTAAAGAAACAATCATTCTAAACTGATAGGTGGCCTAGATTTTCCCTTTAGCATTCAAGTGCAGACCTTAGGACCAACAGTGTGTAAGCAGGGGTTGTTCGTAGATCCATATAAAATTGTCATTATTGTTGATTTACCCCCTCCTACTTCATTCAAATAGTTTTGCATTGCGTTGTGACATACTAGATATTACAGAAAGTTTATTAAGGGTTATGCACAGATCACAACACCTATGGAGAAGATTTTGAAGAAATATTGTCAGTTTCAATGGATAGAAGAATGCCAGCAGAGCTTCGACACACTGAAACAAAAAATGGTTACTGTGCTTATTCTGTTTTTTCCATATTGGAGCAAGGAATTCCACGTGCATTTTGATGCATATTCTATTGCATTAGGAGTTCTATTAGCACAATCATGAGCTGGAAACATTGACCACCCATTAACCTTTGCTATAAGGAAACTATCTACAGCTAAAATTAACTACAACAACACTGAGAGAGAATGGTTAGCTATGGTGTATGCGTTGCAAAAGTTTCTCCACTACTTGTTGGGAGGAAACTTTAAGATGTTCATTAATCACTCTGTGCTGAAATACCAAGTCAACAAGTCAGTGTTGGGGGGAAGAATATGCATATAGCTTCTGCTATTTTAGGAATATGATTTTTAGATCGTGGTTAAGCCAGGGAGAATGAACAAAGGACCTGACCACTTGTTGAGGTTGGAACATGGAGATGAACCTACTAGTTTGGAGGATACACTGCCAGATGCACAGTTGTTGTCCATTAGAAATTTGGAAGATCACTTCATCGATATACTCCAATTCCTGTCAACAGGAATGACACCTAGTGAATACACAATCACCTGGAAGAAATAGTTGGTAGTGCGCGCTGCAGATTTTTCACTTATAGTCAAACAGCTATACAATATGGGACCTGATGAGATCTTGAGAAGATGTGTCATGGAAGTAGAAAGACCATTGATTTTAGTATAATCTCATGAAGGTATCACTGGATGACACTAAAAAGGAAAAGAAACAATGCAGAAGGTTCTTAGAGTTGGCCTCTGGTGGCCTACATTACACCAAGATGCTAAGGAATACGACAGAGCCTGCGATGTATGCCAAGGAGTTGGGAAACCATACAGAAGATATGAAATGTCTTTAGCACCCCAGCTAACCTTATAGGCATTTGAGAAATGGGCCATTGACTTTGTGGGACCTATAAACCCATCGGGGAAGTGCACAGGAGAAAGGTACATAATTACTGCAATAGAGTACTTGACCATATGGGTCGAAGCAAGAGTAGTCAAGGATTGCAGTGCAACTAGAGTTTCACGCTTCATATTTGATGACATCATAACCAGGTTTGGATGCTCGAAGATCCTCATGAGTGACAAAGGAACACATTTTATTAATAAGACCAATCCTCATGAATAATTTGAAGTTCATCACCAGAAGAGCATGCCCTACCATTCTCAATCAAATGGGATGATTGAAGCCTTCAACAAGATCTTGGAAACAGTGTTGACAAATATTTGCAGTGGGAACAGGGATGACTGGGACCTGAGAGTATCAACAGTGTTATGGTCCTATAGAACCACTTGTAAGAAGTCGACAATGTAGACTCCATTTAAGTTGGTTTGTGGTGTAGAAGTAGTTGTCTAGATGGAACACTTAGTTCCTAGCTTAAGGATTGCAGCATTCACCAATATGGATGACATTGGCGCAATTCAAGAGAGGCTCATGCAGTTGGTCAAACTAGAAGAAGACAAATTTATTGCAGGATTCCATCAGCAGATACAAAAGGAAAGAGAAAAAGCGTACCATGACAGACACATCAGGAAGAACACCTTTAAACAGGGATATCTAGTATTGGTATATGTCAGTAAGTTCATGAAGCACCCAGGAAAGTTCAGAACACATTGGTTGGGGCCATATGAGGTTGCCTATGTTACAGAAGGAGAATTTGTACAGCTAAATACTTTGAATGGGGAATGTAAGGAATATTTAGTGAATGGGATATAGTTGAAGTTTTATTATGACAACCAGTTGCCTCACAACTCGTAGTAGAAACAAAAGAAGAAGGTTTCAGGTACCAGGTGTAGTTGAAACTGGGTACTAGACACAGAAAATATAGTCAGCGCATAGTGGGGGAGGATAGAGCAGAAATCACAGACTTCTCCACACAGTATGAAGTCGAAGAAAAACAGAAGGATCAAATCTGAAGTGCCTTGAGACGAGTCACAGGTGAGTGTTGGGGGAATGTTGTCCCTTGGTTATGGAAGTAAGTGAAGATTAAGGAAGGAAAGACAGAATGTGAACTGTGTGGAAGACATGGTGATTGATACTGGGTCAAAGTGAGCAAAGGAGCATAAAAGACAGAGAAAAGTAAGAGAAATCAAGTCATTGGACGAGGAGATCGAGGATGACAGATAAGTAAGAGGGATCATGGAAAACTCATCAAGTGGAAAAATCCACCAATAGATACTTTGGAGCACCTCACGGGAAAGAAGGAAAGATAGGCTGGCGAAGCTCTGAAAACGTAGGTCAAGTTGACCTAGGATTTTAGACACCTAGGGTTTTGGCATCTAGGGTTTAGACACCTAGGGTTCAGCCTAAGGCTGTCGGTGAGCTATTGTAATGTATAAATAAAGGTCAAGAGGACCTGGGATGCGTTCGTTGTCATTTTAGAGTTAGTTGATGTATGAAGAGTTATTGTCGTTGATGTTAAAAGGGAAGTACTGTGTTGGGACAACTTTCGGTATTGTAAGATCTTCAGCTAGGTGTGAAGATCAACCCTGCATCTAGGTGTGCAGGGAAGGGAGATAGAGAGAAAGAAGAAGGAGAGAGATATCCGCAAGCTAAGAGCATAAATAGAACTGTAAGATTTCACCTAATATATTATAAAGCACAGTTATGTGGACGTGGCCCTAGGGAGAGGGTGAACCACATATATCTTGTGTTATGTGAGTGATCGATGTCTTGTTCTTTTAATTTCTGATATTCTGTAGATGCATTATTGTGATAGATGTGAGACAAAACTGCGTAGGTAGGATAATATTTGGTAAGAATAACTACGTTGTCGTGTGTTGTTGTTATATTGGATCCATTTTACATTTCCTCTGGTTGTAGACATTTGTGTCCTGAAACCCCCTATAGCTACTTCGGGTGAGACTACATCTACTTCGCAGGTGTTCCTGAAAGGGCTAGTAGTTAGGGCTTGTTGGTGCGTTGTTAGATCCGAACCCTAGGTCTTCCCCTGTGCCAAAAACTATCTCTGCCACTAACAGTGGCATTACCATTCCAATATGTGACTAACCTTCGCAATACATGGTCGGGGAAGGTAGGGTCCAAGGATCATTGAAATAGAAAGTATGGAAAGGAATGGACCTCACTAATGAATAATACCCACTGGACATGACATAAATATGATGAATTGGTGCCACGAAATCAAAGGTACCCATGAGGGACGAATACATTCCAACACCAATATAATTAGTTTTCAGCTGAGAATTGTCGATCACTGGGATCAAAGGTCTAATTGATGCATTAGGACTAGCATGCAAAAAGGATAATTTATCAATCATCACGATTTTCCCTTTGTGAGGAAAACATAAATTACAAAAAAAAAACGATATGACGACAATCATATCATAAGTCTAATTACACCCTAGTAATAAATTAAATTCAAGGRGTGCAAGAAACACCTCAACATCCACCTCCATCATCTTTCCACCTAAATGGACTGGAAAGGTGGGAATAATTTCGTGGGGATGAAAAGAAAGACCATCAAATGTGGTCAACGTAGTCAGATATTGAGAGAGGGTTGGAGAGCCAATTGATTTCCAACAGGTTAGGGACATCATGCACGTTGCAGTGCCTTCATCAATAACATTACTTTTGATGGTATACTTGGAGTAATCCACATGGATTTGAAATTCCACATGGTAAGGAAGGTGAGGCTTCACATCCATGACATCAAAATTGATAAACTTAGAGCCACACAGGTCTAGAGATCCTAATGCAGATTACAAGGAATTCATCTGTGAAGGACATGTCTARATCACCTCCAAATCCGACATCGCACAAGGGGTTTGACCCTGATCTTCGACAATCAAATAATTATGGGTGTCTCTAGAATTAGGTTTGTGGGTTGAGAGTTTTAGTACTCCTTTCATAATACAAGGCAGAGGCTCTGGATTTTTGATCTACAAAGGTGTTTCTAGAGGAGGGGGAGACACTAGACCTGGAATAGTATGTGAAGAACTGTAATTGCGAGATCGACTGGCTACATTAATCTAAGAATTGACCATATTTACACATAGATGGTCACCTTCATGCGTCAGGAGGTTGTGATTCCCACCCATTGCATTTACGTAATCAGTGGAGCTCGAGGCCATGTGATGATTGTGTAGAAATGGATTAGTCAGCGCAGCAGGAGGTTCAAATAAGAGCCTTGTGTCTTCCTCAAGTTTGGGGCATAAGTGGGTAAGGTGATCATATGTACAAATTTTAGAAGGAAACATCACCTTATACTTTTCTTTCTTACCCTCACCAGTATTGTTATTCAATCTATCATTGTTAAAGTTGTCCTTAGGTTTATTATTATTATTATTCCTCCCACCCTTACGATTATTACTACATCCTTTCATTATATTCCCTCCTGGTTTCTAGTTACCATTCGGGTTGGTTGACAATTGTATAGAATGCACATACACCAATTCAGTGGGAGTGGAGGACATAGATGAAGCTTTTCCTACTACAACCTGTCTTAGAGAAAAATTGTTTAACTGGTGCATCACCATGTCTACAAACTTAGTATTTGCAGAGCCTATGATGCCATCGACATTAGGCCTAGGATTTTTTCTAGGTTCGTAATTTGACCTTGGTGCATCAGGAAGAATTTTGTATAACATCCCAGATTGAGCATATATAAGATCCAATTTTTGTGATTTGAAATTAGCTTCCTCTTTACATGTTACCCTGGATGTAGAAACATCCTTCAAAATATAAGGCAATAAAGACTTAAGAAACCATTCCAATAGAAAATTTGGAGGAATGTAGGCTTTGATAAACCTCTTCCATCTACGCCACTCTTGGATGTGGTCTAAGATATGGGTGGCTTTTTCTAGATAGAGAGATGAAAAAATTTCTATTCTGGAATCATAATGAACCAACAACTAGAAGTGGTTGAGAAAGACTAAAACCGTCTAATTAAAATTCTCGTATGTCCCCCCTGGTAGCTCAATGTACCATTTCGTTGCAACCCCTGTAAGGGTGCATTGAAATAGTGTCAAAAAAATGGAATCATTTTTAATGGAATTGGATGAGAACCAAATATGAAAACTAGTGACGTGATCACCAGGATCCTCGCCAGTATTGCCCTCAAATTTTGGAATATCCGAAAAAAATATTGGTGAGGAAGGAGGGCCATGATGGATCATGAGGCACCAGGTCATTCATTAATCTTGAAAAATCTGGAAAATTAATCTTGTCCAAAAAAGGGAGTTGAGGTTGTGGCATCTGAGCCCATTATCCTGGGAAATATTGATGTTGAGGCATTGCAGCCCAGCCAGGGTTCTGGTATGCACCATGGACATGTCTGGTATGGTAATACCCTTCTCCAAACTAGTTCATAAGAGGTGGTGTGGGCACCATACTCATAGGAATGTTATAATGAGGGTTATAAACATTTCCCCCTGCTAGAGGAGCTCCAGGATGGGGGTTTCCCATAGTATGAAACTGACCTCCCTAGGTGAAAATCTGGAGGATAATAGTGGAATCGGTGTAGAGAGGAAGGTGTAAAGGACAGAACATAGGAAACAACTTGTTCACCTGGTTGATTAATCCATCCAGGAGCATTAATACTAGGATTAGACCCAGGATGAAAATAAGGTTGGCTTCCAACTATAGGAGTCATTTGGGGAATATGAGCTCCACCAAACAAAAGTGGATTATGTGGAGGAGCCATGCCCCCAAGTTCAATACTAGGATTCATACTATTCACTGGAATTGAAGATGAAAGTTGTGATTTCATATTCGACATACCAAAAGAGAAAGGGTTAGAGACCAAAGGGAAGGACTGAGCATTGTATCTAGGCATACCAAAAAGTGACCCAAAAGGGATCGTTACTATGGGTTGAGTATAAACCATAGGCCGGATAGGAGTGATGACGAGAACCTCTGGCACTACAACCATCATGGTTGAAGGTTTTGAAGGAGTTCCATTAAGTACAATAGGTATGGGAGTCGAAGAACTCCCAATATCTTTCAAACTCGACTCAATAATCAAACACGTATGATCACAAGTCTGGTAAGTGGAGGTGTGTGTACCACGTTTGATAAATTTACACCTTTTAGAAGGAAAATAATCAATATGTGGTGGTAACTTCACCAAACGATGAGACCTACAAGGAATATGGTGTGGCTCCGTGATGACTCAAGACTCGATATATAAAAAAGAAAATCCTATGGCTAACTAACAATCAAAGACCACACCAAAATAAACAAAAATGACAAATGAACACAAAGAGGAGATAATGGCTAAAAATGGCTAAAAAGGGACCTCCCTCACTAGAGTAGGTATGTCTCACCCAAGAGGGTCCTAAGACTCCCTTCAAAATATCGAAAGTATCATAATCAGTTATAAAGGCCCTCGTGGTCTTAACAATGTAGTCGATCAGATCCCCCCAGAGAGGTAATCCTCTATAAAGGTTGTATGTTGTCTAACCCTTATCTGACTCATGGTGCCTGCAGAATAACCCCTACAAGTAACCTATGTGGCTACCTATGTCAAGCAACTAAAGCTACCACGATATAACCAATGGACAGGTGAATAGTCGTAAGTTAGGTCCATTGTGTGGGTAGGGTAACAAAGCTCTAAATATTGAAAGCACTACCTCTTGGGGAGGTAAAGGTACTAGCAAGACCCCCAAATATGAATAGATCCCCATTAATATCTTTGACACTAATAATATATTAGAGGGATATCTCTGCAAAAAACTTCACACGACCTCGTGCTTAACTCCAGTGTGAGCAGAGGCTCATGATGTCACTAATTGTACAATGGAGGTCACCACATCCTGGTCAGACACATATGTTGAGTTTAATATCCTTGCAAAATTTTACTCACAAAATCTTATTCCAAGAACCTATATCCTATGCTTGATTGTGTACTTCTGAAAAATAAAATCGGTTCTAATCAATTTTAATTAATCAACGTTACTTTTAATGGCTTTGTTGACTCAAAAGATGTGGTCATCAAACTAATGATGTTATGACTCATCATATTAAAGAAATGAATATGAACATAAATCTAAATCCTAATCTTCAATTCTCAAAAGATGATAAGCTTTTCAAAATGCAACTTTCAACTCAACTCTGCAATTTCAAATAAGATGCAATATTTCATATGTATCAAGATCAATACTAAACAACCAAAAGAGAAAATTCCAAAATGAAAAATGTATATTTTTGTATTTCAATATAAAGAATGAAAATGCAAGGAATAAATAACGACTTGATATATAGAACCTACTGCAAGAACAAAGATACAAGCCAAGAAGGATACCAATAAGCAAACAATTAGACCAAGATGCAAGGACAACCAATGAAAAAAATGATGAGAAATAAAAACTGCCCGAAACTTCAACCACAAAAATGGTTTCCTATCACTATGTAGGAACTCAACAGTTAGGACAAAGACCCAAGAAGACTCAAAAACCATCAAAACTCACCCAAAAAACACCGAACTCACCAAGTAAGCAAAAAAAGTTGATGTACGTGATTGTTTAAGGAAAAATAGTGTATGTACATGTTCTATAGAAAGACAACTCATGTATGTACACGCCTGTCAAGGAAAAAACTGTGTATATGTATTAAAACACTGTCAAGGTAAGGATAAGTCCAAGAAACTTAGATTCAAAGTAAACATAGGCTGCTAAGCAATCAGACAACAAGGAAACTCAGGATAACCAAGATAAATCGAAGGAGAAAAATACTCCAAACCCAAAAATAGAAGATTCCATCGCCAGTATGGTCACCGATTCTGTTACGAGGAAAATCCCTCTATGGCATGGGGTAAACCACAATAGACGGAATGACTGTAGAAATCAACTATAACCCCAAGTATGCTATATAAATGAAAATGATAACAAGACAAGGTAAAGATCCTACCTCGTATGGACATTCGATGAAGACCATTGTTGAGCACTCGACTGAAATATTTATACCTACAACTTGTCCTAAAAAACAAATATACACAAGCATGTGGTGAAAATATATAATGTTAGCACATACAATAGCATAATCCATTAACATTCATAACAAAAACGTCCATGGAATAATAATTCAAATATTTCAAGATATCAATTGGACGGGAAAAGAGTATTTCTATTAAAATATGATCAACAAAAGTGTATACGTGACAAACTTCTGTGTCGGCATGTCTTAGAACTGAGAAACTAAGTTGCTTCCATTTGGGCCTCAACCACTTCAATCTTCCACCAAAGGCAATCTCATATAAGAGAGACAATGGTGTTCTCCATCAAAGAGGGAAGAGCTTGGGGGTTGAACAATGTGTTCATACTTTAAAGGACAAAGGGATACAGACTTAATGTGAAGTGAAATTTTTTCCAGCGTATCTTTTCTCTCAAAAGTTGAATTCTCCCCTCTTCCACAGTTTGTATATGGTCCAATTTATAGCCTTCAAATGGAACTGAAGGGATGAGTCAAAACATTTCTATTATATGGAAGGTCAAGGATCATGGATCTCGTGACGTGGCATGGAAACCCGACACAATTTTTAATTTTGAACACCAAAATCGATGTACGTGGGTTGTAGTGGTGCAACCTGCGTATACGCATGTTGTATAATTGTTAAGGCCCGTATATGTGGAAAACATGATTTTTTGGCTCTGGGAAGTGCAAAAGGGGACTTGAAGTCTTTATAGGGAAGTGGAAAGGCCTTGTAAGAGCAAGTTGCATGGGATGAGGAAAATCTTACTATAACAATACCCTCCTCATTACCATTTACATGTTATTTTAATGCTTTAAAACCATATTTCTTGTGTTTTACTTGTATGCCTTGTATCGATATTTTATGCCGATGTATCGGCATTCAAAAGATATTTCAAGTTGATGTATCTCTTTTAAAATGATATTGAAGTGTCAATACATGTTAAGAGGAGTGGAAAATATGTTAAGAAGTGTGAGGAGGGTTGATATAGGTAGAGTGGAGTGAATGGTAAATAAAATAATGGTTAAGAAGGTGGATTACAATGGTTTAAAATCCCCCCCTGCCACCTCATGTTTGATTTTGTCTCATATGAGACTCCAACCACGTACACCACCCTTCGTTTATATTAATCCTTATTTTAAACTTTCAAATTATTTTAATTCCTTATAAATATTGTTTAATATAACCATTTTTATAGGCTTTAGGAAATTTCAGTTTGGCGAATACATTATGTGTCAACTAGATTTTTTTTTTCTTATTATTATTTATTTTTATTTTGGTACGATGGGTCGGGTAGGTTTTATTTTTTGGTGAAACCCAATATATCTTAGAAAATCCATAAATTTCCTTTATGATTCTTGATTGAGATTCCATGTTTTGAAATACATAGAGAATAGGTAGTGGATTCCAATGATAGGACTTATAACTCTCTTCCAACATTTTAGCAGCTTCATGGTTGATGAGGTTTGTTTGAAGCGAAATCCTTGGCTGGTGTTTTTGTAGTTATAGAACTTGGATTTCAATTGTGTAAGTGGTGTTGGATTTGTAATCCTGCAAAACCTATAGTAGGCCTACTTCATAGGTGAAAAAATCACTTTGACTAATACCCAAAATTATGAGAAAAAACTTCTTTAATGGAAGTTTGGGCCCTATTCTTCCCAATTCTTTATCCTAATTCAATTCCATCAATTCATTTTAAATTTGTATTGATATGTAAATTGCCATGGATATTCCACTGGAACAGTTTGTCATAACAGATATGATAAATAAATATGAAATCTACACTATGAATGTTAAATTCCTTTAGATTCCATAATCTTCAGTTACTAATATTTTGCTTATGCATGAAATAAATAAAATGTGGAAAATAGACAATAGTGAAACAAAAACACACACCATCGACAAAAGAACACAAATATTTTCTCTGGGAAACCCTTACAAGATAAAATCCAACTAGAAGGTGAGGTTGCTCTCCTCTCTTTTCTCTGGTATGGAAATTGTTGGGCACATGCCTATTTTGGGAAGAAAGTCTATTTTGGGCGCAGACTTATTTTTGGGAGAAATATATGTTTTGGGAGACACCTATTTTTTGAGAGAAAGACCTAATTTTGGAGTTCCTGCAACAGGTGGCAAGAAAGCAACACGTAGAAAAATAAAGAAAATCAACATGCAGGAGGAAACACAACATGGTGTGCGTGCAGGCAAGCCTGACTGTGATAGGGTTAGGGATTTTGAAAAAGATTGTAACAACTATAAACCTATAAATTAGTAGAAATAAGGGCCAAGGAGGTATCGGTTGGGATATGTCGGTTAAGTATTGAGAGTTAGATGGTTGGGAAGCTATTGATTGTATATTTGTTCAAATGATATTGAAGTGTCGATACATGTTAAGAGGAGGGGGGAAATATGTTAAGAAGTGTGAGGAGGGTCGATATAGGTAGAGTGGAGTGA